>JANIJG010010281.1:0-44716 GCA_024611175.1 Megaceryle torquata
CCACACCACCAACTCACCCAGACAACAAACACAAAAAAAAAAAACAAAAACCACACAAATAAAAAAAAAAAAAAAAAAAAAAAAAAAAAAAAAAAAAAAAAAAAAAAACCTGAAACAAACAAAACTCCACTAATAAAGCCCGCCCCGTCTCCGCATTCCTCAACTTTTTCCTTTGTTGCTTTCTAAGCCCGCGGCTGCACTGCCTTTGCATCTCTAAGCAAGTCTGTGCAAGCTTCAGCCCCGGTTAATGTATTCGAAAACACATAATGGAAAGGAGAAATTCTCACCCAAAAGCTGGCAGCAGGGGACTGCGGAAGGCCTCTTTCTTTCTTTCTTCTTTCCTTTCTGTCCTTACTTCTTTTTTCTCTTTGTTCATTAGGCTGTAAGCAGGGTCAGGTGCTAAACACTGTTCTGTTTTTCATTGTGCTTAGGAGAAAACCTGGAGGGAGGCAAGGAGGGATGTTCATGCTGCTGTGTTATGGTGACTGTAGCTATCAAAGCTGTGAGGATGCAGAGTATAGCCAATATATATCAAGAATCATAGAATCATTTCGGTTAGAAAAGACCTTTAAGATTGTGAAGTCCAACCATTAACCTAACATTGCCAATCCCACCATTACAACAAGTCCCTCAGCACCCCATTTATATGTTTTTTAAATGCCTCCGGGGATAGGGACTCCACCAGCTCCCTGGGCAGCCTGGGCCAGGCCTTGACAACCTTTGCAGGGAAGAAATTGTTCCTCAGGTCCAACCTAAACCTCCCCTGGTGCAACTTCAGGCCTTTTACTCTTGTCCTGTCGCTTGTTCCTTGGAAGAAAAGCCTGACCCCACCTGGCTCCAACCTCCTGTCAGGGAGTTGTTGAGAGCCAGAAGGTCTCCCCTGAGCCTCCTTTTCTCCAGGCTCAACAACCCCAGGTCCCTCAGCTGCTCCACACCAGATTTGTGCTCTAGGAAGAAGCATCACTTTGAGTGGTAGATGCTGTTTGCAGCTGGTTATTGTTTCCCAGACAAAGTATGGCAGGACAAAGCCCTCATCCCTCACCAGACCTTGGATGTCAGAAGTCATTAAGAAAAACAGCGGAAGCAAATGTACGTTGTGGTTGTGAAACAGCATGTGTTGGGTACACACCATTATCTGGCCTTCACATGTGCTGCTGTGGTATCTGTTACTGTTGCTGCGTCAAAAGCAGGTACCACAAAACCAGTCGGATGCACAAACCCCCAGATTCCCAGGGATTTTGCAGATATTCCTGCTATTGGGGATCCTATCAGGGCCGTGAATTGGGTCAGTGTCCACAAGCTGTGGGCTAATCGGAAGGGCCACCTGTGCTGGAGGATGGACTTTGGCAAAGTTCTCTCTCCGGCCGCAGCCGAAGGGTGCTGAGCTGGCTCTTGTGCAATCACGGAGGCAGCGTGTCTGTGTGGGGGAGAAGGATGAGCTGCTGAAGGGTGATATAAAGCAGGCAGCACGAGAGCAACCCAGGGCAGCAGTGGGTGGAGGAGTGTAGAGCAGCCTGGAGATGGTAAGTGGGATGAGAATGAGGTAAGACCTTGATGCTGGTAAGATCTTCTGAGGACTGCTGCAGCAAGCAAGGAGCAGAGCAGGGAATAAACCCTTCTTGTCCAGAGGTCCAGTGGTCAGAGACACTCAGGGTCGGGTGGAGGGGATTCGCGATGTCCTGCTGCCAGAGCAGAGTGGGGCTTTTGGCACTGGCTTTGCCCATCTCCCAGCACACCAGCAGGGCTGAGGGGTGGCAGAGCATTGCTCCAGCCACTGGCCCTGGCTCACTCATATCCACGGCTCTGATAAGGAAAGATGTGCAGGGCTCATCCAGCACCATGCCATTAATTTCCCTAAAGAAATCCACTGTCTGTACTAACAGGGGGGATTGACTTAATCTGTGGCTTTGTGGCATTAATTTTAGTTGTTTTCAAGGCTTTGAGGTTTTTTTATCCTATTGTCTCCTTATTATGGTTATGGGTTACTGGAAAAGTGAAGGTCCTTTTGCAAATCCTACCTCTTCAGAAGAGCTGTAATAGGAAGAGGGAAACTCCTTTCCTCTTCGGGGAGCCTGGACCAATGCCACATCTGTGTGGTTTTACTCAAAATGCCCATTCTTATGGAAATGTGGCTTTATCCCAGTCAGCACCTCCATGCAGGTCTGCACCCCCTCTTTCTGGAATAGCTGCCTACATTCAAGACAGCATTTGACCCTCATGTGAGCCTGTGGGGTGGAGGGGAGGCATTGGTAATCTGTCCCTTTGGGATAGGAAATTATTTTGTATCATTGAACTTGGAGGTTTTGGATTAAATACAGTACAGAAATTATCACACCCATGCTTGAGGGTTGGCTGTTCCTGAATGACTGCGAACATCACCAGCAAGCATGCTAAAAACCCAAGTCACCTAGAGCCTGCTTGTTTTTTCAGGAAAGGACTGTGAGATGTTTGCTGCTGATTTCTGCCCTCTGCCTGGCTGGCTGCAAAGGCAAGAAGAGTGAGTCTCCCTGTACATTGTCCCTTCCGGGGTCACAAAGGGTAGTATGGAAAGGAAAGGTCAGAACCCTACCTGTTCCATGCCCAGGTCCCTCATTCAGGACACCACTGAAAGCTGCTGAGGGGCACAACAGAGCAGGGCTCACGGGGGGGGCAGGAACTGGGGTGCTGGTCAAAAATAGGCAGAAACCTCAGACTCTACATCCCAGCCACATATGATCTGTAACTCATGGAGATGGGCAGAGGTGCTGCGGCATGCCACCACTCTCCTTTCTAGATGGTGCTTGGCTCCATAGTTCTTATCCAGAATATGGCCATGCTGAGGAGTTCTTCTAGGCTCACAGTCACATCCTCCCAGGCAAGCCGAGGTGCCAGGTTCTTCCTCAGATGTGCCTGATGTGGCTCTAAGTGAGGAACTCAGCCCTTGCAAGTTGTGCAGGGCCTCATCCTGTGGGGCGAGTTCGCTCTCTCATCTCTCACGGGGGAGATATTATTGCTGCATTTCAGCTTACTTGCCTTTTCTTTGCTGAAGGTGAGCTGGTGAGTGCACATGGCCTGAGGCGAGGGGTTGTCCTCCATCTCAAGAGGAGCCTGGATACCTGCCTGCCAAATCCGTGCCAGAACCAGGGGGACTGCCAGGAGATGGAAGGCAAACCAGTTTGCAGCTGCAAACCAGGCTTCACAGGGGAGTTATGCCAAGGTAGTATTGGGGTTGCTGGTGATCCCTTCCCAATCTGTCAATGGGCACCATAGGGAAGGGTGATGGGCACAGTGCACTGGTGTTATCACTGGTCCCACTGCAGGCTCCAGGAGCACATCCCAGCTCCTGGTTTGGGTTCATTCCCCCCCCTCACAACCATGTCCTGACTACACATTGGTACAAGACCCAGTCACAGGCCATTTTCTTCCCCACCAAAAGTCTTAATTCCATAATTCCCTGCTGTCAAGAAGCCATGCCATGGTGTAGCCATGCCAGGGCAGCAGGACATGCTGTGGACCACAGCTGCCTCCCAGTCTCAGAGCAAACACACACACTCCAACACAACTACAGTGAAGCCCCTTCTGGGGCCAGAACCTGTGTCTTCTTCATCTGAAAGAGAGAATCACTGTCCCTGTCTGGTGCCCTTGCCAGACTGCAGTGGTTCTGTAGACAGCCCTCAAAAGGGGCCAGACCTGTGATATCTGCCTTTCATGTCTTGAGCTTAGGGACTGTGTCTGTTGAGAGTAGCAGTGGCCATGGACTTGTGCAGATCTTAGGCAGCCAGTAGAAAATGACAGACAAACATTAATTTCTGCACATTCTCAAAGCTTTGTCTTTTTCCCAGTGTCTCTGAAGAGCCCTACCAGCAGCCTCCAGCAAGGCTGGGATGAGAGTCTGATGAGCTCAGTGGGACTGTGCTATTCCACAGTTGTCCTAGAGCTCCTCCAGGCCTCTTCCTTATTGCTATTGCAGATGACTTTTTCCCCCAGATGTGGTGCTAAAGTTGGCGTGCGAGGAAGAGCACATGAAGATGATGGTGAGGAAGGAGGTGTTTGAACTCTTGAAAATCCCCCGGGAGCTTGTCCACTTGAGGAACCAGGCATGCAAGGTCTCAGAAAGGGTAGAAGAGGGTGAACTGTTTTTTGCAGCCACTCTCACAGGGGAAAACCACACTGCCTGTGGATCAGTAATTCAGGTGAGGATCCAGCAGAGCCTCTCTGCATAGCTCCAAAGTTGTGAGAAAAGCAGACATGCTGAGTGGGGACAGCAAGGAGAAGTCCTGGAGGCTTTTGCTTATATATCTGGGTGCTGTAAAGTTCTCATTCATCTTGGAAGGCTTCCCTAGTGGCTATCAGAAAGCTCTTCTGACTCCACCAAACCCCTGCTGGCAGTACATCTTGTTTTATTCAGCAGAGCATGGAAGTCCTGGTGTTTTCTTTCCTAGCTGGTATCAGCCCTCGGCATTTTGGTAGCATCTTCTGAGCTCTGCAGCCCAGGCTAGAGCCCCTTGGTCCCCCACTTGACTCCTGGGTGAGGGAAAGTACAGGGGAACCAGTGCTCCAGCTCTGCATTGTGCAGAAGGGCCCTCACCTGTGGTCACTGTGCTGACTCCTGCCTTCTCCAGTAATGATTGCCAGTAGCACCCGGACATGGGGCTTGAGAGAAAACCCCAGTGGATATCTGGGAGGCCTGGAGCAGCTGCAGCTGAGTTGCACCATCTGAATTGGAGCTTGGAGCTCTGTGTATGGACTTAGACATAGTTTGGAGAATTTGATTTCTGTGTCATTCCAGCAAAACAGCTCCCACGTGGTGTACTCCAACGTCATGGAGTCAGAGCGGGAAGCACACAGAGGTGTGATCTCCCGGCGTCTTCAGCTGGAGGTGCATTTCTCCTGCATCTACGCCTATGAGCAGGTGGTGAAACTGCCCTTTGCTCTCACTGCTGTTGACAAGTGAGTGGTCCCTCTTCACCTTGCTGGTGACATGGTATCTTTGAGCTTGCAGAAAAAAAGGTGCCTCAATAAGGAGATCTGCAAAGGCCATGGGGAGCCACTGGAGAGCTTTGAGGGCAAAGCCACATCAGAGTGCCTCCCTTTGTCTTCCCAATATCGTTTTCTAACTCAAGGTTTGGGCCTGTGACAAAAGGGGCATGCACCATGTGCCTTTCTCCCATTCTCCCTGCTTGAAACCAACTAAGCACAAAAAGAAGGGTGGGAACTGGATGATGCCCGCACTGTCCCCCTGTGGAGCTGCAGGCTAGGACCCCCCAGGTTGCCTTGCTCCCAGCCCTCACTGGCCATCTGGTCAGTGGGAAACCCTGGAGCTCCTCACTTCTGTCTGCACACAGTGCGGACGTACCAGCCAGGAGGCAGCCTGGGGCTTGACTCTCCCGAGGCTCCACCTGTGAGCAGAGGCACACCCACAGTTAGTGCACCCGTGCTGGTGGCCTGACTCACACCACATCCTTCCTGCCTCCTCGTTCTGCTTGTGAGCTTTCCTCCTTTCCTCTCAGGGTGGTGCAGTTCGTGGTCAGGGAAGGACAATTCAATGTCATCATGAGACTGTACAAGACCCATTCCTACCTCCAGCCCTATCACCTGCCAACCGCAGCCATCTCTGTCATGGACACACTCTATGTCCTGCTGAAGATAGAAGGACAACAGCAGCTCAAGTACTTTCTGCTGAGCGTTGAGGACTGCTGGGCCACACCAACGACAGATCCCTACCAGGATGTGCAGCACAAGCTTATTGAGCAGGGGTGAGTGAAATGCCCTCAGCACATCTGGTCTCCATCCACCATGAGCACTGTCACATCTCTTTGCTGGGTGCTAAGGACGGGTTGCTGAGAGGGAGCAGTGAGCAACAATACAATCATTGCTCAGAGGTGAAACCTATGGTGGACACCATCACTGAACAGGTGGAACAGCCCTGTAGATGAGCCCCCTAACTGCTCTGAACTGAGTTCCCTCTCCTGACCCTGCTCTGCTACCGATAATGCTGCCTTCCCTCTAGCATCATTCCTGGCATCTGGGGAGGCAATGGGCAAGTTGGGGAGATAGGAGACCTTGCTAGGACATGCAGAGAGGTCTTAGAGGTAGCTGTAGCCAAGCTAAAGCCAGTAATGTGGGTATCTGGAGAGTGGGAGCCACAGCCAGGCTCACTCCAGCCTTGCAGGGCAGCTGTGGCCCTGCAGAGCATGGCATGACCCAGGTCCTGGTGGCAGCTCTTCCCCAAGTTGGGCACAATGCAGAATACCAAGAAAAGGTATCCCCACCAGCACTGAGACAGAAATAGTCCCATTCAGCAATGCCTGGGGGCTGCACCCGGTCCCTGTGTGCTCTGGTGTTCTAGGCTTGGCTTCTCTCCCTCATTTGCCACCTTCTGACTCAGCCATCGTGTCCCAGGTGTCCCCACGATGAGACAGTGACATACCTGAATGCCATTGGAAAGAGCACTACTGCCAAGTTCAGCTTCCAGATGTTTCAGTTCTTTGGTTACCCGGAGGTGTTCCTGCACTGCCGCGTCCGGCTCTGTCTCCCTGACAGCCCAGAGCCCTGTGCCAAGGTGAGCGCTCCTGCTGGTTCTGCACTATGGCCTGGCCAGACAGGGACCTTCCTTCCCTTGGCCTGCTGTTTGGAGGAGGAGCTCTGCCGTGCTTTTGGGTGCCTCCTCACAATGAACACCTCCCAGCAGCTGGAGTTCACCCCAGTGCCCTGAACTAAAGGTACAAGGGATGGTAGATCTGGTGCTTAGGGGCACAGTTTCACAGTGGACATGCAGAGTCCAATTAATGGTTGGACTTAATGATCTTGAAGGTCTTTTCCAACCTAGATGATTCTATGAATCCATCAGAGAGCTCCTTTCCCTCTTCATTCTGACTGTTAGATATTTGCAGTGGGAGAGGACTTGGGGAGGCACAAGCTAAGGTCCTTCAGGAACCACCTCCTGTCATGCTCTGGGGTCTTGACTGATCCCAGGCTGCAGCCAGGGAGAGACCACCAGGAGAGCTGGAGCTCTTTTCCCACCCCCACGAGTGGGCTTCTCCCCTGCCCTCTGGTCCCATCACCCTTCCCTTGCCTTTGTTGACAGCAATGTCCCAGGCACTGGAGGAGCAAGCGGGCCCTGGCAGGTGACTACAATAAGATTGTCTCCTATGGGCCCATCCACCTGCTGGCTGCCCCTTCCTTGGGAGCAGAGACTCACCATTCCAGGACGGACCAACAAGACCTATGGGGTACGTATGTCCCTCAGGGGAGGGCAGGAGCAGCTTGCAGACCCTTGCAACTCTCTTAAGTGATGCCAGGTTATTAATAAGGGCTGCTAAAATCACTGCCCTGCCCAGAAGCCTGGAGTCTTCAGGTGTCATGGCCATGCATGTCATGCTCCAGAAGCCAAATCATCACAGAGATGTTAGTTTTGCCTGGGCAGCTTTGCATGAGGCACAGGTTGGGCTGGGCAGGGGAGCTGGGTTGAAGGGACCAGAAGCCAGAAGGCTCTTGGTGCAGCACCCCAGGCAAGGAAGGCTGGGTTTTCACACTGGACCTCCTCAACAACCCAGCAAAGCAGGCTCCTTCTGAGCATGAAGGTCAATTCAGGAGATCCAGTCAGGTCCACAACCGGGGCTGGGGTCAATCCCACCTGCAGCATAACTCAGACCAAGCGTGAATGCTGAGCTGAATGGAGCCCCTGGGTAGTGGGTGTGGGTGGAGGTCCCAGGCAAGGCTAGTCGGGGTGACTGAGTCCTTTAGCGCTCAGGGCCCTGAAGTACCCCCAGCTCCTGTGGCTCTTACCATTCACAGGAGATGACCTCCACTGAATCTTGCCTGAGACAGGAGATGCTGTACCAGGGCTCAGTGCCAGCTCAGGGGATGCAGATGTGTAACCAACATTTCTTCTCTTCAGCAGGATCCAACATGTGGCTCCCCGGGGTCCTCATCCTGCTGTGTGCTCTTGGTGTGCTCGCTGTGGCTGCTGTGGCTGTCAATGCAAGGCGACGAGCGGTGTAGAAAAGACCTGTCCTCAAGTAAATGTGACAGTGAGGATCTTGCCTGTTTCTTTACAGGGCTTTTTGGGGAGGGAAGGAGGTGATGGTTGGATGCAAACAGTGCTTGAAGGATGAGTCACATCAGAGTGCTTCTGTTCCCTGTAGCATCCCTAGGACCTTCTAATCCCCTCCTGGCCCATGCTCTCTATGCTTGAAACACATACCCAGGGATGGGAGATTATTCCCTCCAGTTTTCCTCCTCACCAGGGAGACACCCAGGAACATGGGGATGGAGGTACCCACACTGGAGTGGTTCTGTGTGACACAGGTGGAGCATTAGCAGAGAAAAGGCTGCTCCATCAATACATTCCTAAATTAAAGCAAATAACAAAGTTTTTTGGTTTGTTGGCTTTTTTTACAATCACAATATTGTAAGTGCAAAGACTAAAAAGACAGTGCCCAGACACCTGGCAAAGATTTAATGCTAACACAGAGCGAAGAAGATGAGTGGTTTCCCCATGAGGTGGCTGAAGCATGGTCTCCTCACACAAACTCTTGCTGGCCCTGGAGGGTGGTTTGCTGGAGGGAAGTCCAGCAGATCCCTGCCCAGACAGCTTGGCCCATTCCATTTGGAGAGGATGCATTGCAAAGAAGCTCATGGGGACTTTTCTTTTTTGCTAATTCCCAGACCTGAACCTCCTGAGTCTGGGCTGGAGTAAGTCAATCCTCCCACCTCCAACAGCAGGAAAAGCCACTACTGGGCTGGTCCAGGACAAAAGGTCATCTCTGGTGAAGAGAGGAATGGCTCTATCCCAGCTGAAGGAGGAGGTTCATGGGCTCCCTCCTCTGCCCCACAGGACTCCCTGGGGAATGAGGTCAGGGGCACTTCAAGACCATGGGAGAGCTGCAGCCTAGAGGGACTTTGGTAGAAGGGACACCTCCAGAGCTCCTTGCCCAAGACAGGCCACTAGGAATGAAAGGGTTGAAGCCAAGAGCCTTTCTAAGGTGGATCAAACCCACTAAAGAGTAAACTGAGGCACAGTAAACTGAGTCTTTGTGCTCCATGGGGAAGCTACATCTGTTGGGATTGAAGGTTGCTCTCAGTGGGTGCATGTGCGGGCAGGGAGGGAGGTCTAGCCAAAGGATAGTCCTGAGTGACTGTGGTGGTTTTGTCATGTCTGATGATGTGGGAGAGGGAGCTGGTGGTTTCCTTCGTCTTTGAGTAGTAGAGGACAACCAACCAGATGAACGTGAAGATTCCTACAGGGGAAGGAAAACAAACACTCAGCAGCAGCAACAGATGGTGGGAAGCATCCTGCCAGGGTGCTGCTGGCACTTCCCAGCTGATTCTTGGGGGTTCCCCCATCTCACTCCTGCTCCTCCAGGAGGATATCCCATGTTTCAGCTGAGCTATTTGTCTGGGACATGCCCTGTGTGGATAATGTCTCTGTTCCTCTGCTAAGGAATGGCTTCCTTGGAGGAAAACCACCCCCAGTGGAGTGGACATAGTTGGGAGCCATGACCAACTCCACACCGGTGGCTGGAACCTGCTGCTTGACGTGCCCTGCCACAGGGAAGGGAAATGACAATGCTGGGAAGATGCTGGTGCCTTGGAACCCCTTATAAACCCACTGCCAGGCTGGCTCCTGCCTCTTCCATCTTCCCTACCCAAGCCCAGGGAGGCCAGCTTGGAGCTGGCCCTCACCTTGGAGAGAGCTGAGGATGGTGAAGAGGTAGAGCACTGTTGCAGAGGATGTGCCATGGGTGATGAAAGCCAGGGCCCAGCAGGCAGAAGAGCCCCACCAGCACTAGGGCCAGCTTCCAGACTTTGCAGTCTCCCTGTACTGCCCCCGTGTCCTGCAGGCAGCAGCTCTTCTGGGTCACCACCCAGAAAAAAGCCATGTTGAAGAGGAAGATGAGACCAAAGTAGCCACACTTGGTGATGTAGTGGACCAGGAGATGTTTGGAAGTGATCCAACACCTGAAAAGAGATAGTTGTGGTGCCTCCAGAGGCTCTGCTGGCCCTGGCAGCACCCATGGGAGGTTCCCAGGGTAATGTGTCTGGGGATGCCGGGATACCCACTTGCTGGTGGGGTTTTCCAAGGCCAGGGTGAAGCAGGGAGGACAGTGCTGCAGATCTGCTCAGCTGGATCCACTGCCCTCGTGTTGCTCAGCTGGGAAGGAGCCTGAGGAAGCTCCAGGTGGACCTTGGATGTCCCTCCATGACCTGGATGCCTACAGGTATGACCACGTGACAAAGGAGGCTCAGCACAAGAGAAGGTGGTGGTTACCATGGCTATAGCTGCTGTGTTGTAATCACAATTAGGGAAGTGGAAGCATGGCCTAAAGCTGAGAATGATGGGCACAACCCCTGCACTGACACACTCCCAGCAGGACCAGGTTACTGCTTCCCATACCAAAGGTCACCTAAGGCCTGCGGTTGGTGGTGAACGCACATGTGGGCTATGTCCTGGTGGTCAGTTGTTTGGATGCTGTATTCTCCATAGGTGCCGATGGCTCCTGCCACCCCCACCACGAGGGCGGGGAAGCCTGGAAGAACAAGAGAGACACGTGGACAAAGGCAGGTGGCAGGGGAGGTGGTCAGCTTGGGGGTCTCTGCATGTCCCTGGATGTGCTGGCCTCAGGGAAGATGGGGCTCGGGGACTTGCTGAGGTTGCACAAGTGCCAGGACCACAAGGATTGCTGCTGGGATGTGATGTGGAGAAGGAAGGACTGGCCACAGAGGAACAAAGGTCCCCAAGGACATGATCTGCTTAATGAGCAGGAGGCTGGTCCCCAGCAGGATGGAGGGTGCCTGCAGGTACTGCCTTGAATTTGGTGCAGCAAGCCCAAATAAGACACTTCCCAGCCCTGACCACGGCATCTGGAATTGCTGCAGGCAGGACAGGGACTTCGCTTGCTCTCCACCCATCACTGTATCTCCCTGTTCCCCCTCTGCTCCCCTCTCCCCAGCTCTCGACCATGCTTGGTGCTCACCCCAGCCAACCAGGCACAGCTTCGCCAGGTAGTGGTGGATGTAGGTGCCAAGGACCTTAACAAAGAGAAGGTAGAAGTGACAGCCCTCCAGCGCTGTCCGGGTGAAGCAGCAGAGCAGGCAGTAGTGAGTGAGCCCTGCCAGGAGCTTGCAGGTCCCCTGATGGGTCCCACTGGAAAGCCCACTGTTGAGCAGGAAGACCAGGCTGAGAAGGGACATACTGCCCACGAGGTTCACATGCAGCCCCAGGCTAATGAAGAGGGTCTTCTCGAACCTGGACCTGCACCTGAGGGAGCAGAGAAGGGGGGACACAGCTGAGCAGGATCCAGTGCCATGTGGCAGTAGTTCACACAGAGGCGCTGGAATTGCCCCACATCTCTCCCAGCCTGACAAGTCCCCAGGGAGCTGCTGGAACATTCTACCTTAAGATTCAGAAGGCAATGGTGAAGATAAAGAAAGCCATAGCTACTCCGCAGCCAGATGTGGCAAGAGCCATCAAAGCTTGTGCTGTGGACCCATCCAGAGCTGGGTTCTGCCAAACACGTGTACCTTGGGTTAGATGGGATCTGGGCCAACCTAGAAAACCTGACTGCATATACCAGAGCCATGGAGCTGATAGCCCTGCCGGGCTGCTGCAGGGAGCCCATGCAGGACCCTGTTCTGTCCCCTGAGAAGGTCTTTGTGGGGAGCAGGGCAGTAGCGGCTCAGCAAGATGCTCCCTGGAGTGGGGTGAGGGATGAGTGAAGACTATGGTGGACCACCATGAGCAACCTCCTGGAGCCTCCACCAGGAGATGGAACTTCAGGCCTCATGGGGGTTCCTGCCTGCCCTAGGGTGGGGCCTGTTCCCACCCTGTAGCTGCTCTGCTGAGCTGCTGCTGACCTCCTGGGCTGGGGCTGGGCTTGATTTTGGGACCTGGGCTTGCCTGGGAGCAGCTACAACTGTTCCTGTGCAGCTATCTGTGACACCCAAGAAGCCACCAGGGCAGTGCAGGCAGCACAGCTGGGGTACAAGCAGGAGCTGCAGGGAGTGGGATTGTCACCAGGAGGAGGGTGAAGAACGTGAGATGGTTGCAGGAGCAGACTGTTCCCTTGTCCCCAGGCTGAGTGACACATCCACTGCTGCTCCAGCAACAGGCACAGGGAGGTGGCCATCAGCATCAGGCACAGCACCCATGCCCGGCCCCACCAAGGACTATACCTCTGCTGGGATCCCAGAAGACACTGTGGGGTGATGTCCTGCAAGGGGGGAGACCAGCATCAGCTGATGCCACAGTGAGGGGCACTGGAGGAGATGGAGGGAGGGCATGGCTGGCTTACGTGGGACAGCTGCTCATGGGCAAAGGTGAGCTGCACAGGGTCCTGCAGCCCAGAGATGCTCATCTCTCCCACTGTGATGCCCACCACAGTGTCATTCAGGACATGCCCTGTCTGGTTTACCTCCTGTGCAGGAGCAATGCTGCCTGAGCTGAGACAGCAGGTAGCAAGTGCCAGCAGCCAGAGGGATGCTGGCAATGCCAGCTCATACCTCAAACATGCCAAGCTGCTGGATGTTGAGGACCGTCACCACTACACACACTGTCCGGCTGCTCAGGGACTGGAATATCTCCCTGGGGAGCTGGATTTTTCCTGCCTTCCCCATCTTTGTCATGTTTGGCATCCTAGGGCCCTGAGGTGCAGAGCAGCAATGGGAGTTGGCTTACTGGCAGCATCACAACTCTGCTCAGGACACATCAACCTTGCTCCAGGCACAAATTCAGCCCTGACTGGGTGAGTTTGCTCAACAACATCAGCAGGTGCCTTGAGTGCAGAAAGACAAAACCTCATCCCGAGCACCCAGCAGCAAAGGAGCAGAGCTGGGAGAAGCTTCTAAGAGAGCTCCAACCCTGTGGGGAAGCCTGGGGGTGGGCAGGAGACACAAAGTCCCACACATTCTTCCTTCCCCTGACTCCCCCTGATGCTGGGACAGCTCCTCAGGGAGGGCTGTTCCCTCTCAAGCACCATTTTACATAACTTCTTGCCCAGAGACGCTGAAGTTGATGTGGGTCCATGACACAACCATGAAGCAGGGTGGAGGAGGAGCACACCATGATACGCCAATCCCCAGGGCAGGGTCTGAGTGATGCTTGGAAGGAACAGGGCCTCCAAAATGAGGGAGAGGGGTGCATCTCACCTCCGTGGGGGAAAAGGTAATGAGGACATCACGGGTGACAGCCCTGCTGACATTCAGGAGCAACACCTTCAACCCAGCCAGACCACTGCGCAGCGCTGGCCCTGCCGACTGCAGCAGCCTGCAGGGTAGGAGGTCTGTGGGACCAGGGGGATGTAGGGGGCTGAGCCCCCAAACTCTGCCACAGCCACCTCTGCCCACTACCTCAGCCAGCGCTCCCACAGGCAGGCACATGCAGGGCTGCTGGAGTGCCCCAGCTCCAGGCAGTGCTGGGGCAGGTCAGGGCTGGGGGTCCCATCACCTCGCTCCTCCAACTCCACCATCATGTTGCAGCACTGGTGATGCCTGTCACCCCACCTCAGGGCTGGGGAGGAAGGGAGTGGGGTGACTGCTGGGCACTGGGGAGTGGGACAGGCACCAAGGTGAGGGTGGGCATAGTGTGGGACCGCTCACTGGCACAGCTCTCCTGTCCCCCAGCAGCATCTGGAAGAATAAAGTGTGGGCAAATGGGGGGAAACCCCCAAATGTAAGGTCAGTCTTCCCCCTGCCCAAGGGGAAGGGGGAGGCAGGAGAATCTGGAAGCTGCCAGGTTCCAAAGGAGCAGCCCCACAGTTACATGGGCTTCAAAAAGCAAGAGATCCTGGGCTGCTGGTCCCATATTCCCCAGCAGCAACCCCCCAGTTCTGCCAGCTCTCTGCACACCCCAGGGGGGGGCACTCCCTTCTGGCCTGCACACATTTCGGGGTGAAACCCTTTAGTTTCCCACCAGAAACCATCCCCCCCAAACCCTTGCACACCCCAGAGGTGCCTTCATCCCCCTCACTGGCCACTCACCGGGCAGCAGCAGGAGCAGCAGGACTGTGCCCAAGAGCAGGTTCATGCTGCTTTGTGCGATCTCCTGGCCACCCGTGACCATCCCACAGTGCTCTGCTTGTGCTGGCAGCGCTGCTTCTGCCTGGGCTCCCCTGGGTCTTGTGGCTCCTGAGGCAATGGCCATGTCTTCATTTCCCTTGTGTGAACCCCTTGTGCCTTCCTGTGGGTGGGCAAGTGACCTCCTGCCCCAGCTTGCAGCAACGGTGGTAACTGTCAGAGCCACATCCTTTTCCCCTTGGCTGCTTCCCCCAGCTGTCTCAGGGCTTTTTTCTTTCTCCTTCTCCCCCATTACTGCCAAATCTTTGGCCAATGCCCCCACAACCCAGTGAGGTGTCGGAGCATCCCTTTCCCACACCCATCATGCCACCAGGCATCATCATGAGCCACTGGGAAGGAAACGTCCCCTTCCCAGGAAGGTCCCCATGCCCCCGCCAGGAGCTGGAGCTGGGTGGAAGGGGATAAGCCACAAGAGCAGCAGCATCTAGAAAGGGAACTGGTGGCATGGGAGACAGGGTGGTGCTGCACTTGCAAGCGGCACAGCCCAAGGAGCCACGCTCTGCCTAGCCCCACATTCACCAGGAGAGGCAATTTCTGGTCTGCAAAGCCACCCTCTTCAGATTCCTGGCCTCCACCAGCCTCCCTCTTTGCTGGGCAGGGATGGGCCCCAGAGACAGCAGTAGCTCACCAAGCTGCAGCAGCCACCTCCATCACCCCAACCCCTATGGCACTGGGCTGCTGGTGATCTGCCCAGAGAGCCCTTACAGGTCCAGCTCAGCAGGATCCTACAGGGTGAAACACCAGGTGCTGCCCCGGAGCTGAGATAACCCTGGCCAAGGGCTGGATCCCATCAGGAAGCCCACCAACGTGCCTGGCAAGCCACGCGCTGAGCAGAAACCATTTTAATGGACACAAGTCTGGCGTTGCAGGCGCACTCGTTAGGCTTCTACACCATCCGAAAATAGACATTCAACAAAATAACAAAAATAGATTATTTCAGCTGCTAAAGGGTGTCACAGGGGCAGAGTTATTCTGTCTTCACTGGAGAAAGACCTTCTCAGTGACCACCAGCAAGGGCTGAAGATGGAGCCCTTCCACACATCATCCCTAGCCTTGGGGTATGGGAGGGGACATCCAGAGGCACTGGGGACCCCATTCCCACCCCTTCTGCTTTCGGCAGCCCCCACTGCCCAGGCGGCCATTCCTCCCTCTTGCCCCAAGGATACCAAGCTAAGGGTAGAGCTGCTTCCTGGTGGGATGTGGTGGGTGAGGAAACTGGAGAGGGGGCCAGCAGAGGTGAGGGGCCTGGGGCAGCCAGCCCTGCTACGGGTCTCCCTGGGCTCCAGGTAGCCCTAAGAGGTGGGTGCAGTAGCAAAGCGGACAGTGTTGGTCCTTCTCAAGGCTGTCCTCCGCTTGGGAAGCCCCGGCACAGTGTGGAGCGGCCATCACGGGGCTCAGCCAAGGTGGCTCTGGCTGCTGTTGGGCTGCAGTTTGACGCTGTCAGAGCTGCTCTGCAAGTCAGGCGACTTTCTTGCCTGCAACACCATGGTCCAGTACCAGAGGAAGATGAGGAAACCTGGGAGAGGAGGAAGGAAGGGTGGCAGAACCCCTTTGAGGGATCAACAGCAGGTGAGAGCGAGCCAAGCAGCCTGCCAAGAATGGTTCCTCTCATACCCTGTAACCACCCCACCAATACCCCATGAAAGCCCCAGCGCCTTTCTGAGGAGCCCAGCACCCCAGGCTCACCTTGGAGGGAGTTGACGATGGTGAATATGTAGAGGGAGACAAGGCGAAAGACACCAGAGGTGAAGGAGAAGAAGACCAGTGCCCAGGGGATGCCCAGCAGGATGCTCAGCCCAAAGAGGGCTAGTACGTGCTTGAGCTTGTGGCCTTTTTTGTTTTGCCGAAGGATCTCCCGGACCATGGCCCCCAGCATGACTGAGTTGAAGAGGAACACCAGGCTGAAGAAACCCAGGTTCACGATGTTATGGATCAAGGGGCTTGTGATCCAGCATCTGGAGGGAGGAGAAAGGGCAGAGGGTTATGCTCTGTCATCCCAAGGGAACATGAGTTGGAGGGGTTGTGGGAAGCACACAGGTATGTGCAAACTCAGCGCCCAGTTTAGTTAAACCTGGAGGGCCGATCTCCCCCACCCTTCACAAAGCCCCAGAAAAGCCACTGGTGGGCTGAGGAAAGTCTGTAGGACACAGTGAAGGTTTAGTTGCCTTGACTTTATCTAAGACCATGGTCTGGGCAACCCATTTCCCATCACTTACATGGTTGCATTGGTGGATTTGCCACCAATGGATTCATAGACAGGAATGGAGAAGGGGCCATAGTTTGTCCAGCTAGCCAGGAAGATCAGGGTCACGCAGAAGAAGGGAAGTCCTGGGTGGCAAGAACAGAGTGAAGCAGCCGCTCTAGTCTCTGGCCCTTGGACTTTCTGGAAGGACTTGTCACCCCTTTCTCCCCATATAGAATATAAAAAAAAACATTTGTACCCCCTTTGCTCCCAAGGGGGAACTGAGGACACAGGGTGCAACAAGGACACCTCGAACAAGCCCTGGCCTGGCAGTGAGCTCTTCTGGGGTTCCCAGGGCCATGGAATTTTGGGTCACAAAAAGATCATGAGATCTTTGTACTGTGGCCTCCTGCCCAAAGCACAGCAGAGATGTGTGGGTGCTTCCTGTGTCAAGCCTGTCTCTCTGGGCTGTCCTGCATATTTCTTCCAGAAAGAGATTACTCATTACTAGATAAAGACCCCAAACAGTGGCTCTCACAGGCCTTCCTTGCTGGGTGACCCCCAGGGTGTCCCACCCTTGCTCTAGCACCAGTTTCTGCTCTCAAGAATCAAGTCTCCTTCTCCACCAAGCCTCTCGACAGAGAGACCCCTCTGCTTTCAAACATCTGCTCCCCCACTGCTATGCCTCCATCCCCATCCTGGCACCATATATGGAGGGAAAGACCTACACAGCTGCTCCTCCACCCCATAGCCCCTGCCCTCAGGGCACCACTTCCTCTCCCATGCTCACCCCAGCCCACCAGACAGAGCTTGAGGAGGAAGTGGTCATGGTAGGCATTGAAGACTTCAATCACAAGCCGGTAGAGGTTGTAGCCCTCGATGCCCATCCAGGTGAGACAGCTGAGGAGGGAGAAGTGCAGGAACAGCCCCCCAGCTCTGCAGAGAGCCTCGCTGCTGCTGGAAGCCAAGTGCTCGGAAATGAGGAAGGTGACATCCAGAAGGAAGATGGCACCCAGCAGGTTCATGTGGATGTGCATGCTCGTGATCTGGTCTCGCTGCTTGCTTCTGGAGAATCAAGGAGCAGAGACCTCATCACCACACCTGGCCATCAGCCTTGGTGCCCACCCCACAACACTCCCCATGGGGCGACTCGCCCCAGCCTGAAGAGCCAGGAGACCCTCTGGTGGTGTCAGGGGCTGAGAACCCAACCCCACAGGTAGGACTGCCCATTACATGTGTAAATTCATATCCTGAATCTGACTCTGCATTTCAGGTCATGGGTGAGTAAGGAATGGTATCATTTCAGCTCTGAATCATACACACAGGATCAGTGACATTGACTCAGGAGAAGACACTCATATTCTCCACTAGGCCCTTGAAAAGATTTTTTCTTCTGCTCGCCAGATCCTTCACAACAACCAAGCTGATTTTCCAAAATCATTGAAAATAGACAGTGTTTGTGAGCACCCTGCAGGAGACCCAACCAAGGAAGCAGTTTCTGGACAGAAGAACTTTGCTTTCTTCAAGCATGGCTCATCATGCTTCTAGCCAGGCCACCAGCTGCATTTGGAGAGCTTGCAGTCACCCAAGTGTACTGGCAATGAACAGGACACAGACAGGGAGCATGAGGTGAACTGTCAGACTGTACCTGAAGTAGAGGAAGAAGATGGTGCAAATGGATGCCAAAGCTGAGATCAGGCAGCCGATGTAGGTTATGATACTCAGGTAATCCCTGTGTATGTAGGTGATCTCTGGGGAGGATACCTGAGGAGAAGGAGAAACAGGAGTTGGTGAAGAACAGCCATGGCAATGATGTAGAGAGCTGTGGGAAGGTGCTACCCACCATCAGCACGGCAAAGTAGGTGAGGTGGTTGCATCTGCAGTCCGTCTGGCTGCCCCCCATCGTTGTTGCACAACCGTAGCTATCCCATCTCCCAGAGCTGGCTGCGCAAGGGAAAGGGAGAGCATTGGGTGAGCAGCAGGAACATCTGCTTCTGGTTTGTGGATTTTCAGAGTGAGGTGTCCAAGGCATGGGAAAGGAAAAAAGTGAGGGTCCCAGCTCATCCCATGCCAAGCACACACATACTCACAGAGCACCCTCAGCATTGGGACCCATCCCTAGGGAGGGAGAAAGCTCTTAGGTTAGCTATGGAGGGGGAAAACCTGAACTCAACCCCATGGGAAAGGTTTATGGAGCTGGGGCAAGGAAGGGAGGCGCAGAGCAACTTGAACCCCTACTAGCAGATCTATGGTACCCTGCAAAAGGAGCAAAAGCAGCACCCAGCTTCACGGGCAAGTGCAGGACACTCACCTGCAGTGTCCTCCTTCCAGAAGACGCATAGCGGGGTCACGTTCCTCTGCAATGACAAAACCATGGGCCCTGACCAGGATGCAACTGTGGGTCTGTGGCCTCAGCCAGCACATTTGGTAGGAGAACATGGGTCAGGAGGTGAGATGGTTTCAGAAGACAAACTGTCCTGTATCATGGGAGTGGGCTCCAGGCAGAGACCGTTCTCTTGGCAGCTCTCAGAGCAGATACCTCCTCCCAGGTCCCCTTTTTCAAACAAGGAGTTCAACTTTGAGCAGGCACCTGACATGGCCATGAATGAGCCAAGTGACTGCTAACAAAAAGTGTCTCCCAGCCCTGGAGATTGCATTGGAGGTGACACATCTACAAAGCAGCATCTCCTCAACAGATGCAGACAGCACCACCGCCAGCACACACAGTGAAGCCATGATCGTGATACAGCCCCAGAAAATGTAGCAGACCCTGCACAGGCAGGCCAAGGACACAGACCTGCTGGGTTGTGACCACTATCTAAGCTGGAAGGGCCTGAACCCTCCTTGTCCCTCCATTCCTGGTAGAGTCAGGTTTGATAAGGCTGTTTCCCCACCTACCGGCAGCTGGTCGTGGAAGAAAGTGAGAACCACTGGGTCGGAGAGGTTGGCCACCACTGTATCCACCAGGGAGATGCCAACCACCTTGTCACCTAGGACTTGGCTGCTGTTTTCATCCTGTTGGAGAAGAAGAGAAGGCAGTGGCAGCATGAGAAGGGAGAGCTGCCAGGCATGAAGCAGGTGAGTCCCCAAGAAGGTCTCGTGTCTCTTTCCCCATCAAGCTTCTAGCTCATCTTTGAAGCATCTCTGAGCAAGCACCGGCACCCTGGTCTGGGCAGCATCCCTGCTGCCCAGTACCACATGCTGGGACACCATCACACCATAGGCACAGGCCTTACCTGGAACATTGTCTGGCTGTTGATGTCCATGAGGAGAACCCTGTGCTCCACCAGCTCCTCCTTTTCCATCACAAACAGGCTGCTTGGCAGGTTCACTGTGAATCCATGGACCTCTCTGCCCTCCTACATCAAGAGACTCATCAGGAGAGTGGTGGGGAGAGGATGCCAGTGGGCCAAGACCACCCGGGAAGGCCACCCAGGACCCACCTCTCTTTGGGAAGCAAAGGCCAGATGCTGAGGAGCCTGAGTGGGCTGGACCCTCAGGACAGTTGCATGCACGGTGGCTTTGCCAAAGGTCTGGTTCTGCCCTTCAAGCTCCACCTTGGCCAGTGTCTTCTCCAGCTCCCCAAGTTTGCTGCCAGGGAAGGGGTGCAGTGAGCAGGATGCAGTGGGCACCACATCAGCAGCAGTGGGAACAGTGTGAGCTGGGAACTCACCGACGAAGCATCTGCTGCTCCGTGGCTCCCATGGCCAGCGCCGGGGGCTGAGCAATGAGGCTGTCCAAGGCAGTGAGCTGCTCCTCCACGTCTTGCTCCCAGATGGGCATGCTCTCTGGAGAGGCTGCCAGGCATAGGAAAGGAAACACCATGAAACGCACAGGCAGAGCCAGTTTCCCTGTGCCCTGGACCAACCAGGCACAGCCCTGGTGGGAGCAGAAAGCAGAAGGTTTCAAGGTGACCCCAAGCCCAGGGAGCTGATGAAGACCCTGACCCAAAGGGCTTCTCATGCCACTGAGGCCATCTGGACCAGGCTGGCTGATGCTAGTTAGGTGCCTAGATAGGACCCTTGGAGACCTCTTCAAAGCACATGGTTTCCCAAGATTTTAGCGGGGAAAACACTTTTGAAAATCTCCTTCTTCATCTCTAGGAAGGCTGGGCACCAGGGGCTGCCTCTGGGTTATGTCCCCTTCCATCACCCTTCACATTATCACACTGTAGCACATAGCAACGCTCTGCTGAGGGCTAGAGAATGGGCTGGGGATGAAACGAACCCTTCATTTCATTAAAATAATGTCAAATTGCCTTTACCAGGGAAGAAGTACTCAGATGCACTGTCAAGGGAGGTGTTCTTCCCACCCTTTGAGATGTAGGACACGTTAAAGATGGAGGTGCTGGTTCTTTCAGTCTTCTTACTCTCCTTCCCTCTAGTGATCCTGCTGGAAGGATCCCCACCCAGGAGGAAGCTCTGCTTCCCATAGGCCATCCTCAGGGTCCTGTTGGCCTTGAACCAGTAGATGCAGAAGCGGTACCTGCCCAAAACAGGGGGCAAGCTATACTTGTAGTAAGAGTTTCTCCTGTTCGGCAAAAAGGGCATTTTTATTATCAGCGCCTGTGCCGTGTTCTCAACGGAGATGGTGGCAGGGCCATGCTCGTAGATGATGGAGCTGTTCTGGGTCTGGTTTCTGTCACCACAGAAGCGGAAGTCCTCTTCCTGGTGGCCACTGGCTCCCACCCCTGCATTGCACAAGCACATGGAGATGCCGGTTCAGCCGGAGGGGCAGCCACCCCCAGCACACACTGCACCCCTGCAGAGGCTACCACATCTAGCATAGTGCACTCTCTGCCTCAGACATCCCAACCCTGTCCTGGACAGGCTACATGACATTGGCCACCTCCCTGATGTCCCCATGGCCACACTGGAAGGATTCACCAGGGCTCCTGGCGCAGCAGGACCTCCCGTCTCTTGAGGCCATCCTCTCCCAGGTGCCACAACCCACATCAGCAGAGACTGACAGAGGACCTCTCCATCCCCAGAAGGGATCAATGGAGACCATCTCCTTTTCCTGGAAAGGATCCATCCTGCCTCAGAGACCCCACTAGAGGCATGTCAGCTCATGAGATGTTTCACCTCTGTGGAACCCATGGCTGCAAATGTCCCTCAGTGCCCTCCAGACAGTTTTCCAGGACTTCTAATCACTTCTAGCAGCCCAAACCTGGCTCACTGCTCCAGGACAGGATGTGGTTGGGGCAGTCTACCTTGAAGGGGGGAGAGAAGGAGCAGAAGGAGGACCTTCATCTTGGATGTCTCTCTGCTTTGGCCTGGCCTCCGAGGTGAAAGCAGAGCCTGGAAGGGTACAAAGGAAAGGGGCCATGTGAGTATATGGATATCACCCATAACCATGGGAGTCAGGGGACGGAGAGCAAAGGCTGTGCCAGTGCGACACCAGCCGGTGGTCACAGCCAGCTCCCCGGTGCCTCTGCCACCAGGAGGAGCCACAAGCACCGGGCACCCCACCCAGCTATGGGGCTGGAAGGACAGGGAGGATGGCAGCTGAGTCCCGGGGCTCTTGGCATGGAGAGGCTGCCCTATCACCCTGGCACAGGCACTAACGGCCAACGATTCACCACAGGAAGGGTCCCCTCTTCCAATCCCTGCTTCACATCTCAGTTCAGGCCTTGGCTTCTTATCACGAGCAATAGGAACAGAAGGAAGTGGTTGTTTCCTAACTTGCCAGCCTGAAAATTATTTTCTCCAGTGCTTTCAGCTTCTGTAGATTAACGAGGAGCTGAGCAGGTTGCAAACTCTGCCGTCATTTCAGCCTGGCAGAAGTGACCTCTCCCAGGGTCTTCCCAGAGATGCCGATGCAGCAACCACGGCTGCCAAAGCCCCTTCTGCCCTTCATGACCAGCCAGGCAAAGTCCTCCACATCCCCTTTCCCCATCCTTCATCTTGCTCTCCGCTCCACCACCCTTTTCTTTGTCTTTATATGCATCTGGGGCTCTTGTGACCTCCACCCAGGCCAGTGGTAATGCACCCATTCATCTCACCCAGCCACAGCCTTCACACCTGCAGCCTTTCCCACTGTGCTTTCCACCTTCCCCACACCACAGACTGCATCTCTGGTACTAATGCAACGCACTGAACTTCACCTCCTCCTCACCATGCTGTCACCCCAGCAATGGGCAGAGGCTGGTGAGACCCATCCTGTCAAGGTCCAGCAACCAGCAGGAGCCTCCCCAGGGCAGGACACCATCAGTAGGGGTGGCTGGACCAGCCAGCAGAGCTGAACATTTGTCAATGCCCAAAGCCAAGCTGGCACCCAGTTTGCCACCACTGAATCCCACTCCTGTGCTGTTGTCAAAGTATTCTTCTCAAAACCCATTAAGGGGACAAATCCTTATCAAGATTTATCATTTTGTTAGGACACCCACCAGCATCACCTGCAAAGGCTCACAAGCTCTCCCAGACACCCAAGGGTCATCAGATGGGAAGGCTGGGGGAAAATTGCTTTCTTGAAAGCTCAGTGTCCCTATTAGCAGGTTTCTTTCACCAGCACAGATTCCTCCCAGAAGTTTCTCCAGCCAGCATGGATCCCAGGCACATCCTGTGCTGGTGCGTCACTGTGGGCACAGCTCACCCACAGTCCCTCCCCCTCTGCTTCCTGCAACAATTTATCAACGAAAGATGGGGGCTTCAGGTTGTTAATTAACCTGCTGCCATGGGTATAATTGAGTGCGGCGCTAACAAGGTTTCCTGGTGTGGGCTGGGAGGGTTCAGCACAGGCATGACTTGGCAGCAGTAGCTGGATGTGATCGGGGCATCCATCTCGGTACCTTTGCCTCACACTTGGCAATCATGCAAGTGTATCCAATAAGGACAGATCTGGGGTGGCAAAATGCCAGTGGCAATGGGAAACACCTAGATTGCTTAAAAGCAATGGAGTGGCACATGAATGCCAACCACAGCATGATGGCACAAGGCTGGTGTGCCTGGAGAGCATCCCCTCCAGATGGGAACGGTTGAATTCCAGCAAGGCTTCAGCCCATCCCACTGCACTGGCTCCAATGGGACTTGATTGAGGTGGTTGGAAGATCAGCCCCTTTCAGCCGTTACTCAACCGGGACCAGAAATCCCTGTGGGGACGTGGGTGGGGAAGCTGGTATTTCCCCTCCAAGCCCTATATGGTCCTCCTCACCTCGACGCCGATTGCTGTTTCCTGAGCTGAACAATAGCGAGAGAAAATCCCCCGAAAATGGTTTCGCAGGGGGAAAACAGTTCCCATCCATGCTGGTGATAAGCAGCCCTGGAGGGAGCCAGATACACTGAGCCCACACCAGGGCTGGATCCTGCTCTGTCATCTTCCCATTCTTGGGCAGCAGTGGGGATGTGGTGGCATTGCCACCCCTGGGTGCAGGTGGCAATGCTGCCTGTCTCCATTGCCACTGCAGCATCTCCCTAATGTCACCTGTCTTCAAAAGCCCCACTCTAGCACAGTGACCAAGTAGAGACCACCTTTGGCACAACCCTACCTCCTCTCCACCATCCCTAAGGCAGGCTGGCTTTACCCGCTCCAAGAGTTTTTTCAGACAGATGATGTAAGAAAAGGTGGCAGAGACACTGCTGGGGCTACGCAGCCTCTGGAGCAGCCTCCCTTGCCTCCAGCACAGGGGGAGGTTCAGTCTCGGGCATCATATTGTATCCTCCCTTTAAAAGTACACACTGATCTCTGAGAAAAAAGACAAGGAATAATACTGCAGTTTCTAAACCTGGAGACAAATGGAAAAAAAACAAACAAACAAACAAACCCAAAACTAGAAAAACACATACACATTTACTGCCACCTTACTGTTCCCTGGGTGACTCAGCAGCAGGTATTTAAGCTTTCAGAGGTGACACAGGGCTTTTGGATGTGACGTTTTTCCCAGGGAGAAGGGAAGATGCTCTGATGCTTCAAACACTGGAAACTGGGAGATCCAGGGGCTTTTATTTCTGTTTTCCTTCCAGGTCTCTTAGGAAAATACGCCAACACTCTATTCCTCGAGGTGCTAACGAGCCCACAGCTTGTCACCTATGGCCTGTTACCCAGACAAAGACTTGGGGACTGGATGGGGAACCTGAGGCAGGGTAAGGCCAGGCAGGAGAGGCTCCCGGAGAGGCAGAACAGCTTTGCACGACCAGGCCACATTGTAGGGATCACAGACAATGTGCCCTGGGGCTGGAGCTGCTCGAGGAGGTGGGGACCCTGTGGTAGATACCCTTTCCACAGAAGGGATACCCCAGCATCGGTCACCCATCTGCTTCACAAAGTGCTCTTGTCCTTGGCCAGTGGCCCATGCGTGCAGGGGCCAACCCGCATGTTATTCAGGGCATCGGCATGCGAGCCTTTCCCGTCACCGGTGGGCGGCAGGGTCTGACCCGGCGCATTTGTCAGTGCCCGAGGAGCCGAGCGGCAGCTGTGCACGCCGGCAGCCTGGCTCGGCCAGGCTTGCACTGCCGGATTGGCTTCTCCCAGGCTGTGGGGTTGCACACAACACCCAGCACCCACCCACCCGCAAGCTGAGTTTTACAACAAGACAAAGCCAGAGCCAATAAAGATTGCCAGGGGAGCGGCACTGCTCCCCACCAGATCCGCCCTTCGCCAGCTACTGCCAACCATCCCTCTCCAAGCAGGCATGGGGAGAGCTGAGGCGAGGCTATCATAGGCAGATTGCTGGTGTTCAAAGATTCTCAAGATGGAGGTTTTGCTTGAAGCTGTAATGTTGAATTTTTTTTTTTTTTAATTTCCATTTCTTAAAAAAAACATCACAGCCAGAAATACTACAGTGAACTAAACCAGCACTTCCTCCAGGCCCTGGCCTGCCCTGGCTCGGTGACATGAGAAGCCTATGTCTTCAGCATGGGCTGCAAGCAGTCCAGAAAGACCACACATACCTGTGGCAATTTGGTGGCTGCTGTGAAATGAGAATGGTGTGGGTTGTCCTCTCCCAGCACCCTGCACCATGTCACCTGTCTCGAGGGGTACAGGTAATCATCATCCTTAGGGTGCACTCCCACTGCTAAGCCTTCTTTGTGAGCAAATCCTTGGTCTCCTTCTATGGGTCAGCTTCTACCTTCCCTCCACCCAAACCACCCCCTGGGTCTTAAATGGCTCTAAAACATCCTGTTCCCTCACAGGTCTCATCCCCCTCCACATGAGCAAAGTCCCCACTGCTTGGCTGTGCCATGAGTGCCAGGCAAGGGAGGTACAGGGCAGTGCAGAGCAGCCCAGGACCACCCCAAATCAAGCTTCCAGGCATTTGGCACAGAAAGCAGCCAACCTGGAGCCCGACGAGGGTGAACCCAATCCCAGCAGGCTTTTGCAGCTGCAGAGAAGCCAAGCACAGACAGAATAAAGTCTGCAGCACATGAGGTGCCAGGTAAAAGGCCACAGCCCCCTCCTCACATTCTTGCCAAACACCAGCTGTCGGTGAGCTGATGGGAAAGGAGTTGGTGGGTTGAAACCCTTTCAAAAAACAGGTGCTGACAGGCTGCTGCCCAGCTGGTACCAGCGGGTGCTGGCACGCTGGGAGACATCCAGCCCACCATTTGCAAACCCTGCAGCACTCTGTCCCCCTGGCACCCATGGGTGCCACTGCAAGGTGCAGGGACAGCCAGCCCAGGGAGTCCCTGTCCGAGTAGGATGCAGTTGCTCACAAACCTGTTGCTCTGTTAATAGCAGCCCCTGGGCTGCAGGATTAAGAGCTGGCCTGCAACCAAGTATGCAGCATTTTTAGTCCTCAGCTTAATTTATGTGGGAGCTGTGAACCCAGCAAGGGGCACAGCAAAACCACTGTGGCTGTGGTCCCAGGCTTAAAGGAATTGCTCCCCCAATCTCCAAAACACTCCTGGCTCCCCACTGGCGGTGGAACTTGGAGGGGGGTTATTGCAGCCCTCAGACCGTGAAACGAGCTTTGGCTGCCTTCCCTCCTCAACAGCCATTTGGACTGGCTCCTGGCAGGAGGTTATTCCAGGAGACTTCATTTCAATTCTCCATCTGGTCTCACTGGGTTTTGCTGGTCCCTCCAGAGGGGCAGTTCAGGCAGCTTGTGGGCAGGGACCCCCCTCGGGATCCCGCAGTTGCGTGCCGGGACTGGCAGCAGCAAGCTGAGATGTTGGAAGAAGAATCCCCCAAGAGGCATTTTTGGGGAGGGAGATCACCCTGTCGAAACATGCTGGCAGTCCTGCAAGGATGCTGCACCCTCTGCCAGGAGCAGAGAGGAGGAGGAATGGGGTGCACTGGGGGTTTCCCCAGGGTGGGAAGAAGCAGCAGCCACAGACAGGATTCAGCTGTGCTGAGAGCAGCTGGTGCCGGGCAGCTCAGGGGTCTTCGTGGCTCCGAGGCCCGGGAATTCAGCCTGGCTCCGGGGCAGGGCAGGCGAGGGCAAGCCCCGGTTAGCAGGGATGGAGCCTTCACCGTCGCTCCGTACCCTGCTAAGACTGATGCATCACATCCACCACTCGGGCATGGGGAGGCAAAATGTCCCCTTAGCCCCATCTAGACAGGTTGCTTCCTCGTCTGCCAGCCAACTGGACTGGAACACAGGGTGATGCCCAGTGGCACCAATCCCAGCCATGCAGAACCCCAGTCTTGCTGGGCTGGTCCGAGGGGTGACAGATGCCCACCCCACTCGCCCCCACACCCACTGGGTGCCTTCTGCCCCCGCCCACACCGAGGACCCCGCAGCATCCCCTCCCGGTATCCCCAGTAAGGGCATGGCAGGAAGCGCCCATTACCGTGGCCTCTGGGACCCCGAAAGCCAACACTGGACCCCTCTCCTCCTCCGTCCCCTACCTGTCTCAGCCGCTCCCCGCCGTCCCCAATACCTGTGCCCAGGTCGAGCTGGGTGCGCTGCCCCGGCTCGTCTCGGCTTGGGTTGGGTCGGTTCGGCGCTGCCCCGGCTCGGCTCGGCTCGGCTCGGCTCGGCTCAGCTCAACACCTCGCAGCCCAGCCCGGCTCGGCTGGTCTCGGCGCGGCGCGGCGCAGCGGGACAAACGGACCCGCCCCGCCCCGCCCCGTCCACCCCTCGGGCAGGCGGTGACTCAGCGGGGCGGGACTGGGACCACGCCGAGACCCTCCGGGATCGCTGCAGGGCCACCAAACCCTGGTCACGGCACCTGCCCGGCTCTGCCCTGTCCGGCTCAGCCTGGGAACACCGGGATGCATCACCCCGCCCGGCACCGTCGCCGAGACCGAGGCCAGGACCAGGACTGGGCTCGGGACCTCGGCTGGGAACAGCCGGGAGCCGTGGTACCGTGTGCCGCCGCCCTTCAGTTGCAGGCTGACGGTGATCCAGTGAGGGCTGGAGCGAGGCGGCTGCAACGCTTGGCTGCGAACAGGGTTAAAAAATAACAATTAATGGGAAAGCAGCTGGGACAGCGTGTCCCAGTCAACCCTGTTCTGCTCCCACAGGCAACAAGGGAGGTAATCAGGGCAAGGAGCTCAGGCTCTGAACTGGAGGGAGCTGTGGAGGGGGTCCCACATGCCCCCCATAGCACATCCCGGAAGGAGGTGAGCTGGGATGTAAGGTGAAGAGCCTGGATACAACCCCTTGGCCAGGCCGTGTGGCTCCCATCCCAAGGCTGGAGCTGGGCACCCTGCCCCTCCCCCATGGGACCCTGCAGCAGCGGTGGGAGCTGAGGCTGGAAGCATCACAACAGTGATGGGAGCTTCAGTGGCCAACAAAGCCGCTGCCAAGCAGCAGCCATGTCCAGCTGTGCCAGCCCTTTGTGCGCCCTGAAAAGCAGCCGGGCAGGAGAAAGCCAGAGAGAGGAGGGAGGGCTCCGGGAAGTGCCCTGGGTAAATAGTTGCTCTTGCAGATATTTTCAATGGCTTGAATGAGACCTTTCTTTCTGCTGGGGGAAGGGTGGAAGCAACCTTCCGCTCCAGCAGGGAAGGTGATGGAGATAAAAGGCGGCCACAGCACATGGCTACGCTGGGACCCCTGCTGCAGGGGACATCCCACACACTCGCATCACCCCCCAGCTTCGTTTAATTTCCAACTCCAAACCTCGAATTTCCCTGTGTCCCATGGGAAAAGGCTCCCACAGGACCCATGGGAAGCGGCTCACGCGGGCTCACGCGGCCAAACCATGGCTAACACGGCTGTCTTTGAAGCCCAACCGTCCCCATGCCATGAGGAAAGCAGCCAGCTCTGAAATGCATGCTGATGGCAGCTGGAGCTGCAGAAGCATCATGGCAAGCCAAGCCTCCCACTGCAGGTCATCCTGACCATCTCCTTCGGGAAACGCCGTAAATCCACCTCCCTGGAATAATGCTGCTAAACCTGGCAGCAGCACCCTCAGGATCAGACCCTCATAGAGGTGGGGGTGTCAGATGTGACCCCGCATTCCAGTGAGGAAAGGACATTTTAGGCCATCTTTTTGATGATGTTTACGGAACAAAAAGCCTTTTGTCTCTACTTGACGTTATCAGGAGTTATTTTTAGGTCGATGTCTGCACTTGTTGATGTTGTTGGGATTATCTGTAAGGCGTCAGGCCATGCTGCTGCCTTCAAAGACACTGGCTGAGCACGGAGAGGGAGGAAATCCTTGTGTTGTCCCTCACAAGGGACATTTGCCCTTGGGCTCCTGCCAGCAGCACTCACTCAGCCTGCTAAGGGTTTATTACTCAAGCTGGGGAGTTCCTCTAAACTCTGAAAGTTCCTGAAAACACACAAAGCTCCTCAAAATACTAAAGGCTCCTAAAAACCCTAAAACCCCAAAAAGTTCCTAAAACCCCAAAACCCCAAAAAGTTCCTAAAACCCCTAAATGTTCTTAAAAGCTCCTAAGGATGTAAAAGCTCCTTAAAAGCCCATAAACTTCCCAAAAGCCCCTCAAGGCCCTGGTACTGGTGGCAGGTGAGGAGTGTGCTGGAGGAGCACAGCAGTGTGGCAGTGGGATGGGCGGGCTCCAGCAGGCAAGGGCACATCCTGCCAGGCTGCTGCCAGACAAGGTGAGGCAAGTAGGGGCAGAGGTGCCCCAGCACTGTGGGAAGCTGAGTGTGTGCCAGCCCTGCTGCCAAGCAGTGACAGCCCCAGCCCAGGGTACTGAGACCCCCACTAAAAGCCCCTTGGGAGATGACAGTGCTCCCAGGATAGGTGCAACTGGGAAAGGGGCTCAACCCAGCTCCAATGGGTGGAGGTGGAAGGTGAGGATGAGGAAGCAGAGCAGTGCTGGGTGGAGGAGATACGCAGAGGTCCCCCATCAGGATTACTGGCAGCCTTGTGAACCTCAGAGGATGGTGATCCCAGGGGACCCCAAGGAATCTGTTGGTGCTTCTGCTCCCCCAGCACCACGACTCCACCTTCTTCAGTCTTGGTCTCAGAAATGCATCAAATGGGGAGGTGGGTTCCCCCAAACTGCATGTTGGGGGTTCTCCATTGGGCAGCAACGATAACAGCAACTCACCAGGTGCCAGGGCTGTAAAATTCAACTGTAGAGTGAGCAATTAACCCGACTTATTTGTTTAGGCTCAGCTTTGCAAATAAACCTGCAATGATGTCAGGGAAGTCTGGGGGAAAATTGGGTGGGGATATGGGAACCAGGTTTGGCTTCTCTCTGGCAGCCAAGTCGCAAAATAGAGCCATAGTCTGCCCCCAGCCTCCCATTCCCAAATGAATTCAGTCTCTTCCCTGGCTGCTTGTGTCCCCCAAACTCAGTAGATTTGCAATCATTCCAGAGCTTTGCCCCTGGGGCCAGAGCTGACACTGGAGGTTGAAGGCACCGTGGTTACAACGAGATGCCTTTCCTGGTGAAAAAAGGACAGCACAACCTCCTCTGGCAGCTTGGCACCAGCCTCCTGCCCGATAAGGAACAGGGGAAGGTAAACATGATTATTTCTCCTTGGGGAGGTTAGCTGGGCCAGCTCCCCCTTCTCCCACCTGCAGTGCCCCAGGGCTGGACGAGTCAGCCCTTGCACTGTGGGGCACTGTGGATGTTGAATCCCACCCTGCACTCCCAGGGGACCTGGGGGAGTGTTTTGACCCCATTTCTGGCACAGCAGTGTGGGAAAAGTGTCTCTTCTGCCCTCAGTTGCCAGCAATGGGCTCAGCTCCCTGGAGACTGCCATGTCCCACTGGTCCCCAATGGGCTCAGCTCCACAGGGACCACCATGCCCCACAGGTGTTGTGTTCCACTGCCAGGAGGCAACCACCACCAAGCAATTGTTTTCCAAGTGCCACTGGATACCCGAACAAGGTGTATTCACATGGCAGCATGGGCACATAGGCAGGAGGCATCAGCAGCTGGCGTGACTCATGCTGCAAGCCCCAAAAATCTCAAGATGAGGAGAAGGGGCATGGAACGCACATACCAAGGGCAACTGGGGAGCTGGAGCTGCCACAGATGGGATGCAGCTCTCCCATGGTGGGGTTCATGGGGGTTGAGCTGGGCACTTGGCACCTCATCAAACCTCTAGGCAACAGCATAAGTCAGCCACTGGAGCAATGAGCCACACACAGCTCATCGCCACGCCGTGGGAGTGTGGCTGCGAGCCGGAGGCACCGCAATGCCCAGCGGGCTGGAAGGCAAGGGCACATGGCCTCAGCAGGCTGAGCTTTTGTCCTGGCCACCAGCGGGAGCAATGGAAACTCGGTGGAGCTGGCTGCCCTTTGTGCCTGGAACAAAGAACAATAGCCAGCGGCTTCCTTTATGGCCCAGAATCAGCCCTGGGAAGCAGCCAGAAAGGGAAATGTTGCTCAGCAGAGCAGCACGGGAAGGCAGACACAGGCAGTGAGGCACTCTGTGAGGCTGCCCAGTGATGCCTGGTCCCCTGCCACTGGACCAGAAACAAGCAGCACTAGCAAATGGCACCTTGCTGGTGCATTCCGCAAGCTACAAGCCTGAGGTCAGCGTGGACCCTGCTGTCACCACAGGCAGATTCACGGCCATGCCAGCGTCACCATGCTGTGGTTCTGCTCTGCATCCTGGCAGGCAGAGTGGGATGTCCAGCTCAGAATCTCAGGCACCACAAAAGCCAAAACTACAGGTGTATTTCTGGGTTAAGTCCAGCATGTGTGGATACATCAGGGGCTTGGGGCTGACTCACCGCCCCCAGCCTGTGGTACCAGACCCTGCAGTTTGCCCTCAAGATTTATTTCCCACAGGCTGTTCTGCTTAAACCCTGATAAATCATTTGGTTGCATTGAGGAGCTCTGTTCAGGGTCTGCCTTCCCAAGTGAGAGTGTGAGGAAAGATGAGTTACTGGTTCACTTCCCACCTCTCCCCAGTGCTGGCACATCCACACAATGCCAAGTCAAAGCCCTGCTTGCCCATTTGCCCACTGACCCATGACTGTGGGTTCCTTCCATCCCCACATTGGCTTTGTGGTGAGCAGGAGGACTTTTGGTGGGGTGCTGTTGTAGGTGAAAACCAGGGATGGAGGGTGGTTGGAGAGTACTCCACAAGCCCCAGCTGTGCCAGCACCAAAGAGCCTGGGGGGATGGAGCTGGAGAGCCCTTGCTTCTGCCCATCCTTTGTGAAGTCCATGGCAGCAGCTTCCCAAGGGGGCTCAGATGTACCCTCCAGGACATCCCCTCAGGGGGGTCCTTGGCACTGCTCACCAGCACCACTCACCAGGACTGCTAACTGGCTCCAATAAACGGCACCGCTCACCAGCATCACTAACCAACACTGCTCACCAGCACCGTCAGAGGCCTGCAGCACCGTGGCCGGTGCTGCTGCATGCACAGTCCAGAGCTGGGACCATCATCGAAATCCTCATGCCATCTAGTGGAACCTTCTCTAACGACAAGGCAGAGCATGGCTGCCGGCTCTGTTCACCGTGGACCAGCTTCACATCCTGTGCTGGTGGGAACGAGGGAGATAGGTTTGGCCACCCTGCGTTTGGCTGACTCAAGGAGAGTGAAGATGCTGCCTCGGCTGCCCCCCATGACACAGGTAGCCCAGTCACCAGTGTGGCCCCACAGCATCCCCTGGCCCCAGAAGCAGCAACAGCTCCCATCCCAGCTGTAGCACACAGGGGACCAAGGAAGTTGCTCCCCACACTCCCTGCCACAGTTTCCCCCTCTCCCTTCTCACCACGGGGATGTGTGGACCAGTGTTTCACTTTTCAGAAATCAGAAGAGCTTCAGGATGGAAATCATGTGTCTCAGCTGCAGAACTCCCTCCTGCCACCCACCTCCCAGCTTTAGAAGCCCTCAAATTTATGGTAGACAGTTCTGGGGACCTGCAGCCATGGGTCCCTGTGATGCCCTGGCACAACTGTGTCTCAGGAGCCTTTGCTGCTGTAAAGTGTCCTTGGAGAAGGATAGAAACCCAGTTTGGGCAAGTGTCAGCCACCCCAGCATGCCCGCTGCACCTCATACTGGGGATGGGGGGATGAAGGGAGCCAGGGGGGTATGGGCACCCTGTGGGAATAGCCACAGCAGCTCAGGAGGACCAACCCTCTGAAGTGCTTGGTCATAAACGCCACCTGTGAAGATGGATTTCTCCTGGTGGGCCAGATTCTTATCCAGCCTGTTTAACCTGCACAGGGAGGGTATTTGAGGCAGGATGAAGCAGAATCTGGCCCCTGTGGGTCTGGCAGGATGGGGAGCTCTGTGGAACAGCAGTGTGGGAGATGGCGCTCATCTCTGCCTGGCGCTGTGGGCACTGTTGCGGTCCTGCTGCAGCTCCTTCTCCAGGATGCCTATGTTACTCTCCATCTCCTCCATCTCCAACAGAGCTGTTTTGGAAGCTAAGTCTCACTGTGTGGCACACTGCCCCACTCTCCATCCCACCCCAGCCCAGGGAGCCCTGAAAGTGCCCAGCCCAATGCCAGGATGGGAGATGTCCATCCCACAGGATGCCAGTGGTGAGGCAGAGGAAAAGGGTTATGAGCAGCGGGGTGGCCATTGCCGTGGTCCTCTCCTGCAGAAGGCACCCAGGACCTGGGCAGCTCCTTGGAGCTTCTACCCACGTCCCCTGGGACCATGACCCTTTCCCATGCACTGGCTGCAGGACAAATATGGGGCCCCAGTGGCTTCTCCCCACCCCCAGCAGCCCAGTGTTACTGAAGCCATCGCAGCAGCAAAGCCCCAGCCCAGAAGTGCAGAGCAGTTGTGCTGGTGGTGGGGTGAGGATGAGGGTGTTTGCCACAGCGACTTGGGTGTGAGATGCTCTTTGCGTCTGTTTTAAGGTTACAAAACCACAGCAGGCAATGCCTCCCCCACCCTCCAAAAGGGACTTGGACCTCACTGCCATCCCAGTCCACAGCTGCAAATCCCTGAGAAGCAGCCGGCAAGCCAGAAGGGTCACCGACATGCACTACTGTGGTGCCAGGGCTTCCTGGCAGCAGCCCAGCACCAAGCTGGGGAGAAGGAAACTTCCCTGGCACAGGGTGGGGGGAAGGTGGTTGGCAGTAAGATGTGCATCCAATGCAACACCCCACCCAGCATCGCTCGCAGCAACACCCACCATGGGAACACTGCCGGCACCCAAAGCAGCTGCAGAGAGAGATCTTAAGTCCCGTGGTGCCAGGGTGCAACTCCGATGGTTTTACTGCGGGTGCAGAGATGGGATTGATGCTTGAGGCACTGGAGATAGCGATGGCCAGCAGGGCTGGAGCAGCAGTGCCGTGGGCACTGGCTGCCCTCTGACCCCCTGCAAGGGACAGACACCACATCCTCTTTAGGATGTTTTGAAGTAAATAACCCTTTTACTTCTCACCTTCATAACCCTTGGAGGCACTTGCTCCAACCTCCCCCGCTGCCAGGCACAGCCCGTAAGTGCCACCCAACATCCCTTCAAAATTTCCTTTTGCTTACTCTTTTTCACATCCTGGTGAGGGACCAGGGCAGGAGGGAACATAGCAGTGCCAAACCACAAGGACATGGCAGATGGCTGTAATTTGGCATGGCCCAAAGACAACCTGCTCCCTGGGCATGTCTGATATAATTAACTTTCTGCCTCTAATGAGCTTCTCCCCACAGCAGCTCACCAGCAACCCCTGCTCTCCCATGCCAAGGAACATGGCTGGCTGCTGTTGCAGCACAGGTACCATGGTGGTGCCACCATGGATCACCAGCACAACACAGTTTGATCAGTGTGGAAAGTCAAGCCAGCATGGCTGTGCTGGGATCTGCTGCTAGGACTCAGGTGGAACAAGGAAAGCATACAGACGTTGGGAGCAAGGACAGGCAACGCAGCAGGACTACGGAGATACTGTTCGCCACTGCAGGAAGAAGATTGGTGAGGACAAAGCTTGGATAGTGTTCAAGCAAGCCCGCACTGGGAAGGACAACAAAAAGAGCTTTCAAAAATGTGTTAAGAGCAAAAGGAGGATCGGAGAGAACATTGTTCTGTTACTTAATGAGGTTGGTCACCTCACAAATAGAGACATAGACAAAGCAGAGATGCTTAATGACTTCACCTTGTTTTTTAACACCAGTGATGGGCCCTGGGACTGCTGGAGTCCTGTGTTGGAAGACCATGACCGAGGGGATGAAAAACTCCCATCTGACCCTGAACTTGTTCAAGACTTGCTGCTCCAGCAGGATGCATGAGTCTATGGGGCCCAATGAGATCCATCCCAGGGTACTGAAAGAGCTGGCTGATGTCACTGCAGGACCTCTCTCAATAGTCTTGGGAGTCTGGAGAGGTCCCAGTTGACTGGAAGCTGGCAAAAGTTGTCCCAGTTTTCAAGATTCATAAAATCACAGAAGGGTAGGGGTTGGAAGGGACCTCTGGAGATCATCAAGTCCAATGCCTCTGCCAGAGCAGGACCACCCAGGGAAGGCCACACAGGAACACATCCAGGTGGATTTGGAATCCCTCCGGAGGAGACTCCACAACCTCTCTAGGCAGCCTGGGCCAGGCTCTGACACCCTCACAGTCAAATTTTTCCACATCTTGAGGTGGAACTTACCGTGTTCCAGTTTGTGTCTGTTGCCCCATGTCCTATCGCAGGACACCACTGAAAAGATACTGGCCCCTTCTACTTGACACCCACCCTTCAGCTATTTGTAAACATTAATAAGATCCCCCTTAAGTCTTACCATCTCTAGCTAAACAGCCCCAGGTATCTCAGCCTTTCCTCGTAAGAAAGATGTTTCAGTCCCTTCATCATCCTTGTAGCCTCCCCTGGACTCTCTCTAGTATTTGCCTGTCCCTCTTGAACTGGGGAGATGAGAATTGGACATAAGATAGAAGGGCAAGAAGGAAGACCCTGGTAATTACAGACCTGTCAGTCTCACTTTAGTGCCTGCTAAAATGATGGAGAAGATTATTCTGGGAGTTACCAGATACCATCCTATGCTTGCCCAGCACCTGCAGCCACTCACAAAACAAGGCTCCAGGTCTCAGTTCATGGTGTGGGGCAACAATCTGCCCCTGTCTGACCCACACTGAAGATGGGAGCCCTTTAGGCACAGCCAGGCACGTTGGACCAGGCTGGAAACCCAGAGCTGGAGGGGAAGGGTGCCAGGAGGATGGTCCATGGACCACAAACATGGGTCACTGTCCACGTCCTTAGATGACATGCCCTGGGTCCAGGAGGTTTTTTTTTTCAAGGGCAAAACCCACAGATCCCAGGACACTGCAATACATCCTTCAACTTGATGGTGTGGCCAAGATGCTCATGTCCAAACACAGTAAAGACACACTTGGAAAAAGTCTTGCTGTCTTTCAAGGCCCATTTCAGTGTCGGGAGGGGTTAAACATGCACCCCTCCCAGCATGCACCACCAGGTTTGTGGCCAAACCGCCTGAAAAATCACTTTACCAGCTGCAAGCAAAACCCCTTGTTCAGGCTTCCCTGTCACAAAATGCAGGGATAGGGGTATAAGAGAGCAAAGCATCCCCCACCTCCAGCTTTTTGGGGTTGTTTCCAGTGGAAAAATGCTGGGCTTGGAGAGAACATGCACAGGCATTTCCAGTTTTGTTTTAATTTGTTGTATTTTTCCCTGCTTTGCTTGACACTAGGAGAGAAAAGGGTGTCAGTGTCCCGTGGCATAATTTTATGTCCCATGGGACACAAATCCTCTTGGCCACTTGTACTTCACAGTTTTTGGGGGCTGAAAACAATTCAGCAAAGAGAAACATATTGGAGGAAAATGGTGGTTTGGGGCTTTGCCACTTGGTTGGGAGCAAGACAGAGCCAGACAGGATGTGTGGGGATGTGGTGGGCAGTGCTGTGTGGCCATCCAGAACCTACTCACCCGTGGGGACCCTTGAATGGGAACGTCCCATGTTCCCCAGGTACCCCCCTGAACTCCAGCCTCCAGCTCATGGATTTGGAGCACAGCAATGCCAATCCTGCAAGAGCAGACACAGGGAAGAAGAGTCAGGCTTGCTCCAGCCCTGGTCCCCCAGACCAGCAGCCATGGCTCCAGTAGTTCCAGAAGCGTTCAAACCCTGAAGAGGCCCAAGCTGGAAAGAAGCCGGGGACCAAGCAGCTGCAGCCACATGTGCATCACACTTGTGAACCAGCACATCCATGTGCAAACACGTCTGAGCATGATAATGTGTGAGCATGTGCCTGCACAAGGCTGCACTCACATGCAAACACTCCTGAGCCAGCTGCTCCTGTGCACCTCTGCCAGCACCCGTGAGCAACAACCACGTGCAAACGCTTGCACAAAACACGCGTGTGCACACACATGGCTGTGCAAGGCAGCCCTGTGCACACACAGTTGTGTGCAACCCTGTGTAAAAGAGCCTGTTGAAACTTCCCTGCGGGCAAACACCTGCCTGCACGCGTGTGCTAGGTGCCAACGTGCACCCACGCGTAGCACACGTGTGCAGTGCCGTGCACAGCCTCCCACGTGCAAACACTCGTGGAAAGCTCCCCCCCACCGTAACTGCCTGGGAACCCACCCGTACCGGCACACGAGCTACACTCCCACAACCGGTGCCAAAAGCACAGTGGAAGCCCCACGGAAACAGGACACGCACCCGCAGCCCCAGGCCGGGCCCCGGCGGCGGGACTGGTCCCCCCCCGCCCCGGGCGCGGGCGGAGGGCGGGAGCGGCGGCGGGAGGAGGAGGGGAGGAGAAGGGAGAGGAGGAGGAGACTCGGTCGGCAGCGCCCCGGCCCGCGAGGGCTTCCCGCACCGCCGCTGCGCCCGCACCGGTGAGGGAGGGAGGGTGGGGGGAGGAGGAGCGGAGCGGAGCGGGCCGGGCCGGGCCGGGCCGGGCCATGCCGGTAGGCGGGCGGGACACGGCACCAGCAGCACGAGAAACTTGCGCGAAACTTTGGCGGAGGGGGCGGATGCGTCGGGACAAGAGGGACGGGGCGGGCGGTACGGCGCCGAGCCGAGCGGTACCACGCCGAGCCGGGCCGGGCGGAACCGGCCTTACCGGGCCGTGCGGGACGGGACGGGGCGGGGCGGTGCTAGCGCGGAGGAATGCAGCGGCTCCCGCGGGCCGGGGCCGCGTCACCGCCGGCGGCCGAGTGGCAGCGCCCGCGGCCAATGGGGAGGCGCGGGGGGTGGGCCGTTCCTCCCCCGCCGGGAGCAAGCGGGGGCGGGGAGAAGCGCGATCCCGGCGGCCGACTGGGGTGTCGCGAGCCACGCGCGCTCCCGCGGGCACTGCGCGGTGCCAGTGCTCTTGGGGGTGCTCCCGTGGGTTGCCCGCGATCCATGCGCGCTCCCGCGGGCGCTGCCGGTGCTCCACGTGTACTCCCGGGGGTGTTGCACCGCAGCGGGGGTGCTGCCGGTGTCCGCTGCTGCTGGGACCTGGGTTTCCTCCCCTGGGGCAGCAGCTTAGCGCGGGGCAGCGCTCTCCGCCTCCCGAGTTTTACTAAAACTTCCCCGATTCAGAGAAAATATGTATTTTTTTTTGCCCCGCGCAAAGCACGTAATTGCCACGGGCCGCTGCTCCCGCGGCTCCGGCATCGGGGTTTGGCGGCGGGTGTGGCCTCGCTGTCCCGAATCCCGCCGGGATGCTGCGGGCTGGCCGCAGCCGGGCTCTGTACTTATTCCATTAGGGTTCGCAGCAGCCTCCCATTAAGGTTTCCTGGGGCGGTTTACCCGCCTGGCCGAGCCGGGCTGGGAGGTCCGTTCTGGGACACGGGCGGCCAGCGCCGGCCCTTTGTTGCGGCATCACCGGAGAGTGCGTCCTGCCGCCCTGTCCCGGCGCGCATCCTGCCACCGGGGCCCGTCCGATCTTCCGGAGGTTTTCCTGCCTCGCTGGCGCCGGATCCGGGCTTTAATCCTCGGTGCAGCCAGTTTCTCTCCAGCCCCAGCACCGGCGAGGGTCTCAGAGGCCCGCAGATGATGTTATCCAGATGACCTCATGTGCATGATGTCATCTGGATGACATGTAGACGTTGATGCCTCCAGTGCTCTGGCAGACGTGCCCTGGGCCAGGCTGGTGTTAACTACAGTGCCAGGCTGGAAGAAGGTGCCAGTGGCCAGGTAGTGGGCTGAGGTCCTCATTGGGGACCTCGACAAGGTCTTCTCTGGGCACCCTGCTGGGGCCATCACCAGTGACTTTGCCAGTGTCCTCAGTGAAGACCCTGCCAGGGTCCTTGATGGGAACCTCACTGGGGTCTTTGTTGGAGGCCTGGCTGGGGCCACCACTTGGCTCCTTGCTGGGGTCATCACTGAGGACATCACCAGAGTCCTTACCAGGGACCTCATCACTCAATGTGCGGCTACCCAAAGCCAGGGACTGTGCCCCCTCTTTTCCCTCCAGCCACCTACTGCAGCCCCTGGGCTCCCCCTGACCCCTCCTGTCTCCCGCAGGTCCCTGGGAAGAGGCACTGCCCCAACAGTGATGGCCGTGTCCTAGGGGAGACTCACCATGAGCCAAAGTGGGGCCTCACGCCTGGCTGGCTCCCCGCCACTGCCAGGGGGCTCGCTGCTGGCCCTGCTGGCCCCCGACCCCTCCCCATCCCCCCCCAGTGGGACACCCTCCCCTGGCCCCCCCCCAGCATTGCTGGAAGGGGACTGGGAAGGGCGGGAGGAGCTGCGTCTGCGGGAGCTGGAGGAGGCACGGGCGCGGGCAGCTCAGATGGAAAAGACGATGCGATGGTGGTCAGACTGCACAGCCAACTGGCGGGAGAAGTGGAGCAAGGTGCGAGCTGAGCGCAACCGGGCCCGCGAGGAGGTGCGGCAGCTGCGGCATCGCCTGGAAGCCCTCACCAAAGAACTGGCCAGTCTGCGCCGCGACCGAGACCGTGACCGGCCAGAGGAGCGCCCACCACCCGCCCACCCACCAGCACGGCTTCATGGCCGGCCTGGCACCAGCAGCCCTCCTGACACCGACGGGGTGGAGGGAGAGGCTGACCCTGAGCACGAGCCTGTGCGGGATGTGGGGGCTGAGGCACCCCAAAAAGCCAAGGTGAGGATGTGGGTTGCTGTGGGGGTTCCTCATCCCCAGCACACCACTGCCTGTGTGTGCCTACAGGGTCACTGCCTGCCCTGCTAAGATGGGCATCAGGAGGGGGCAGATCCCTCTTGGATCAGCATGGGCTCTTGGATCAGCATGATCCCTCTTGGATCAGACCCCTCAGAGCAGCATGGGGGGAGTCAGACCCCTCTCAGAGCAGTATCATGGGATCAGGCCTCTGTTGGAGCTGATTTTGGGCTCAGACCCGTCTAAGAGCAGCCTTGGTGCTCAGACCTCTGGAGCAATGAGTGGTTCAGACCCCTCTTAGAGCAATGTCCTTTGAGATCACCTCAGCATTGGCTCTGGACCCTTTCTTGGGGCTTCCCCTCTGGAGGTGTTAGGCAAAAATCAGTGTGCTGGTGCAGGGGACAATGTCTTCAGTTGTGCCAGTGACATCTCCCAGTGACAGCCTTAATGCCAACGTGTCTGTATGGGCTTCTGGCAGAGGTCTGTGCTGAAAGCAGGAGGAAAGAGGGGACACCAGAGCCACCCTAGGGATGCTTCTAGCTTCTCCAGCCATCCCCTCTCTGCTGCCATTGTCTCCATCATGGTGCAGGAGTCACTGCTTGGGGTGCTGTGCCATGCTGGTTCAGGCCACTTGAATTCACAGCTGCCAAGTGGCAAATTTAAGACTAATCTAAGCATCGTCCGTGGGCACTGTGCGTGGTCCCCAGGGACATCCTGACCCCAGAAAACCCCTGCAGCAGCTCATTTTCCATGTGCCTTTGGAGCCTGGTAGAAGATTGCCCACGTGGCAGTCTCAGGGAGGTCGATGTAACAAATTGGAATCATCCTAAATTTCCAGCAAGGTGGGGAGTAGAGTGTGATGGTGCATGGGAACTCCACTGGGAGAACTGGTCCCTCTCTGTCAGCCTCAGGGGGTCCCCAAGGACTACAAAGTGGGATGCTGCTGGATTTGGCTGGAGGGATGCTCTTAGTTATGGGATGAAGGCTGGGTGCTGTAGGGGGTGTGAAGCCAGGACTCCCCCGACTCTCCCCCTCCCCCCATCCACTGTGCTGGGCCACCCATGGTGCTTTCAGGAGCTGGAGCTGATGGAAAACATCTTGATGAGCAAGCAGGATGAGACCTGGGAGCAGCGGGGCCCCCGAGCCTCCTTTGCCCGCCAGGAACGGAGCCGCCTGCTGTGGGAGGATGTCAGTGTCATGGAGGAGGATGCCACCAAAGTCACCGCCCTGAAGCTGAGGCTGGATGAATCCCAAAAAGTGCTTCTCAAGGAGCGGGAGTGAGTGCTCAGGGCATCGTCATCATGGGGTACCAGCCAAGCCCAGCCTGGTCCCTGCTGGGATGTTATGTCCCATGGGGGACTGTCAGCTGTCACCTTTCAGCTGTCACCGGCTTTGCTTCTCCCCAGGGACAAGCTGGCACTCAGCAAGAGCATCGAGAAACTGGAGGCTGAGCTTAGCCAGTGGAAGATCAAGTATGAGGAGCTCAACAAGAACAAGCAGGAGGTGATGAAGCAGGTGAGTGAGGTACCTGGGGACCAGGGGTGCCTCAGCGGGGTGGCCAGTCTCCCCAGCAGATGGCATGTTCTGATGGTTGAAAATGGTGACCCATAGCCACCTCCCCTACTCCGGGGTGGTCATTAAGGGTCTTAATTAGTGCTATTGAGCCAGTTGGTCCATCTGCAGAGACTGAGTGGATAAGTGCGGGTAGGGCTCAGGTGGTGCAAGGTGAGTGCTTGCTGCACACCTTGGGTGCTGTGTCATTTCCGCCCCCCCCAGCTCAACATCCTGAAGGAGATCCACCAGGATGAGCTGGGGCGCATCTCCGAGGACCTGGAAGACGAGCTGGGCGCTCGCTCCAGCATGGACAAGAAGCTGGCTGAGCTGCGTGCAGAGGTGAGGCTGAACCCCAGTGCCAGGGGTGAAGGGACCAGCAAAGGGAGTCCCCATTGCTCCCCAGCCACCCTCTGTCTCTGTCACAGATGGAGCGGCTGCAGGCAGAGAATGCGGCTGAGTGGGGCCGTCGGGAGCGTCTGGAGACAGAGAAGCTCAACCTGGAGCGGGAGAACAAGAAGCTGCGGGCACAGATCGAGGACCTGGAGGAGGTGCTAGCTCGCAAGCGGCGCCAGACAGCCAGTGCCCTGGACACCGACCTCAAAACCATCCAGGCTGAGCTCTTCGAGAAGAACAAGGTGACACAGGAGTGGTCCTGTCCCCTGCCACCCCTTCCCTGGGTGACCCTGTCACTTCATCAGTGGCTCAGCATCCTTAGGACCTGCTCAAGACCAAACTGTGCCACCACCATTCATTAAGGGGTGGCAGTGACCCCATCCTTCCTCCATCAGTTCTATCTTGGGGTGTGGTGGTGGGAGAGGTCTCTGGGAAGGAACAAGGGGGCACCTGGCAATGGAGGTGGCTCTCACCCACTCAGCCCCTCACCCCACAACCACCACAGGAGCTGGCCGACCTGAAGCACATCCATACCAAGCTGAAGAAGCAGTACCAGGAGAAGATGGCCGAGCTGGCCCATGCCAACCGCCGTGTGGAGCAGCATGAGGGTGAGGTGAAGAAGCTGCGCCTGAGGGTGGAGGAGCTGAAGAAGGAGCTGGCCCAAGCTGAGGATGAGGTAGGGAAGCTTATGCTGGTGGAGGGGATGGGGTGAGCAGCTCAGCTCCTTCCACAGCTGCTGACAGCCCCATCCCATTCGACAGCTTGATGAGGCCCACAACCAAACGCGGAAGCTGCAGCGGTCACTGGATGAGCAGACGGAGCAGAGTGAGAGCTTCCAGGTGCAGCTGGAGCATCTGCAGTCCCGGTGAGCAGGGGACCAGGGTGGGCTGTGGTGGGACCAGCAAGGATGGGTGGGATGATGTTCTCCTTGCCACTGTCCCTCAACCAGCATCTCTGTGGTTGAACCCTGGCTAAGCATGGCCAAAGTGCCTCCAGTGTCCTTGGGAGGGTGCACAGCCATCCTTGGATGGCATTTGCCTCCCAGTTTAACCAGGACGAGGCTGCCCACAGACCAATACAACCCAGTTTCAAGCCAATTGGGGTTTCACCCGCCAGTACCCAGGGCCAGAGTAGGCTCTGAGCAACCCCCACTGGTCTGGGGAGGCAGGAAGTGGGTTTTTATCACCCTTAAAAACTTTCCCTGGCCTCACTTTGCCTCTCCAGCAGTAAAGAGCTGAAATGGCCTCGAGGGATCGATGCTGCGTCTCCGGGAGGCACTGGGGGGGCTGTGTTTGTAATCCTCCTTAAATCATGGAAGAATAATGGAGACTTCGTGTTCTCCCCCCTGCTCCCGCCTCCCATGCGCTCACCCTTAAATAATTCATACTTTCCAGTAAAATGCAGTAAATGGGTTGGATCTGACCAGGTCCTGAGCCTTTTAATTTCAAATTTGCTTCATAAATTTTCATTGATGAATTTTCATGTGAGGGAGAGTGAGGAGCTAAAACCACCTCAAGCTCCTGGGAATGGGAACTCTTGGGATTTTTTTTGGGGGGTTCTCATATTAGCGGGACAGCTCCTCCCTGCTCTGTGTTCTCAGCCGGGTCTGAGCTGCCCAGTATGGCCATGTCCAGTCCCAGGAGGGTTTAGCTGGTGCTCCACTTGTGCCAACCATCATCTGGGGCTCCTCAAACACAACCGGAGGGTTGGCCCCAGTCTAGGGGTGCTGATCCTGCACCTAGAGCTTAGTGGGAGCCACGGTAATGGGGTCCCACTGGGGTGCAGTTGTGCTGTAGGGGTGCAGGGGAGTGGGCTCGGCTTTGGCATGTCCCCAGGGCTGCCCCTGCCGCCCCCCGCCTCGGCAGCTTTCCCTTGGCAGGCTGCGGCGGCAGCAGAGCACCCCACTTTTCGGCAAGATGCGCAGCGCCCGCTTCGGTCCTGATGATGCTGGCGATGGCACCAGTGACCCCGACGAGGACGAGGACCTGCAGATCCAGGTGCCTTAGAGCCCAGAGCCAGGTTTCACTGCCACAGGGATGCCCCGTGGCAGTCCGCTGTCCACAAGTGCCTGTTGCCGCAGGGCTTGGCGGTGCAGTGACCATCATATGGATGGAGAAACTGAGGCACGGAGTGGCAGGGAAGAATTTGCCTGGGGATGCTCCAAGACCACTGCCTCTTGGACAGTATCTGATAGCCACTGGCCACCAGCATCTCCTGGGACACAGATGTGGCCACCAAAGCCAAGCATCATTGAGCAGCCCAGGAGGAGAAAGTGCAGGGCAGAGAGTGGCACCAAGCCCTGCAGCCAGCCAAGCTCTCCTGCCCACTTTTCTATATATATTATATATATGTATGTATTTGTATATGATTTTTTTTTATTATAAATACAAAGCCCAGAGGGGCCAATGCTCTGGTGGTACCTTAGGCTGTTGCCTGTCCACATGCCTGAACAAGGATGGAGGGTATGGGAGGGGACAGCATGGGGCTGGATGTGTGAAAAGCACACATGCTGTCACTGCCCCCACACCTGGAGATGAGCCCAGCTCATGGGTAAAGCCTATCCCTGTGCCTGGAAAGTGAGAAGCAGGGGCTGGGGGGGCAGCTGGTAATGCTTGTGGCCGCAGACATGCCTGCATCTGCACCCATGGGTGCAGGGGTGCTCACCCATGGGTGCTGACCTCCCCAGCCCAGGTACTTGTGGCCCAGCCCCCACAGAGCAGGAGCCTCACAGAGCTTTGGAGGAGCTCAGACACAACCTTATTAAAAATTAATATTTCGGTGAGCTAATCCCCTCACTCTGCCTTTTAATTGATTGGCTAAAAGCTCGGATCTTTGCTACTCGTGGCTTATTTTTTAATGCCCTTTTATTTCCAGTGATTATTTATTTTTTTTTAATGGCCCAACAAATGGGGCTGTGGGGGTGGAGGTGCCTGCAAGCAGTTTCAGTAGGGGCCTTGAAAAGCAGAGTTTTAGAGGTAGAAGTGGGGACGGGGATGAAGAGATGTCTGCCTGAGCCTAGGGACAAGCAGCTCTGCGAGAGGCTGCCGCCGCCCGGCAGTCACCGCGGGGCGTTCACTCTGAAGCCTAATGATGTGTATGCAGGAAAAAGCTCTCTTTCTAGGGCGGCCGGTTGTGTCTCTGGCTGGGCTGGGCCGGGCGAGGCCGGGCCCGGAGGGACGGAGGAGGCTGCCCGGGATGGTGGAGGGGGGGAGGGGGGGCAGGGGCGGGGCCGGGGGGGCG
>JANIJG010010282.1:0-66527 GCA_024611175.1 Megaceryle torquata
CAGCAGTGGCCTTGGTCTGCACACCAATCCTTGGTAGTAACTCTAAACATGGGCTGTTATCACTGCCAGCAGCAGACCCTGCCTGTGAAAACAGGCTTCTGACTTCAGACAGTGCAGTGAGTTAGAAGAGCTGAGCTGAAAAGTAAAATCACTGAACAGAACCAGCTCTGTTCTCACCCAAACCAGGACACTATCTATGATTTTTTTAAAATCCCCCTTAGCTTTTTCCTCTCCGGACTGAAGAGTCCTGTAATTTTGCAGTATCTCTAGCCTCTGGAAAGGGAAGAATGGAAGGTTTTTAAGCCTGTCACCTCCTGTTTTGCCCCACTTCTGATGCCAGATGGCCATTGTTTCCTCTCATTCTAAATGTGATGGAAACATAGATTGCACCAATGCTACTGGAGGGGAGTGAAAGGCAGGGGTTGATAAAGAGGTTTGACTTTGCCTATGGTTGTGGGACAGTCAGTCCTGTTGTTGATAAGTTTTTTGCTATATCCCAAGCTCTGTGCCTAAGCCCCACAAACAGCTGTCCCCACAGGACTGCTGTTCTCACAGGGTTTGTGACAAGGCAGTTCATTAAACCCATAATGTTGACATACGTATGAGTGAGAGGCTCAGTGCACTTTTCCCCATCCACCCTGTGACCGCTGGGACTGGGAGCTACTTATGATGGTACTGGTGTAAGGCAGTTTCTTCAAGGGTGACACTGAGTGCTAGTGAGACTCCTCAGCAATAGATCATCTTTTGAGAGTCACATTAGTTGAAGATGGATGTGCCTCTTTGTCTTTACAGTTTTTTAAACTGCTAGTGCTTAACACTGTCTATCGTGTGCTTAGTAATATATATTTGGGCAATTTTCTGCTTGCCAGTCTGGAAAATCAGCATAGAGTCATCTTTCAGTACTGAGCTTTGTATACAGCTAATATTAAGGGAAAACACGGGACTGTTAACAAAGACAAAGAGCATGAGCTGACATTATTTCCTTCAAGCTTCATTCAGCAGGAATGGCCTGTCAAGTGGAGCACATTATTCCCAAAAGCTTTGTGAAAATGAGTGGGTGAACATCTTCTATCATCCTGTAATACTTGTTAAATATCAACAGTGCTGCTGGGGGGGACGTACAGCATTGAGGATGTGCCTAGAGGGCTGACACTCCTGCGCAAAGGGCAATACAACACTTGTCATTTTTTAGTTAGTTCTTCGTAAAATAAAAAAAGAGCAGTTTAAGTGGGTGAAAAACTGGACAGAGCCTGGCCCAAGTTTACAGTTGAAATGTATACACATGGAAAAGAGAGGAGAATCCTTTCAAGCAAAAATAATCTGCCTGTGTTTGTCAATGGTTCTGTACTACATCATCTACAAAAGCAAAAGTCTTACAAATGTGTCTCTAGTTTTTCTAATTAATGAGTCTCTAGTGAGTTGCTTCAGTCATTGGTGAACCCAAGTGCTGTGTTTCTACTCCTGCCTTGTCTTCAGGAATCCTGTAAGACAATGTCAGGAGTACAAAACAGTGATGAGGGAGCGGCCAGTGGCTGGAACTTGAAGGAAAATAATGAAGAGAAGAGTTGTTATTATTATTTAAAGTGTAGGTACAGTGCTGGAAAAAGGTGCTGCCGCCAAGAACAGAGGGAAGATGTTTTACTGTCTTCCTGCCTGGCATGATTAGTTGTGTTGTAGATTTCTTCCTTTTTTTGCTTGTCCTAGTGACAAGAGAACATAGACTTAATAGAGCCTTTTCATTTAGTATATCTTGAGCTGTAACCTCATGTTTTGAAAACAGCAGAGAATAATCCCTTGCTAGGCAATCTAATATCAAATGATGAGCAAACAATTTGGGAATAAATTAAAGTCCCACTGAACCCAAATTGCTGCTTAAGCTGAACAAGCTATAAAATATAATTATGTTTTCAGAGTTCATCTTGTCTTTCTGAATAATTCTAAATATTTATTTCACAAATCTGTTCGTGGTTGTTTTGTTGAGGTTTGGTTTTGTGTTGTGGGGTTTTTTTTTAACTTTCCTAACTCAATTAATGCAATATAACATGAGAGTATACAGAGTATAACAGTGCCATAACAGTAGAGATAGAAGTTCATGTTTCTTTAGTTAATGTGGCTCTAGAAAGAACACTCTAATATGTTATGGACTAGTAGGGCATCATTGTTTTGCAATGAAATTCTGAATCAGGTGACATCAGTCAGAATCAGGTGACATCAAGGATTTGCAGCTAATTGCAAATCAATACAAAAGTGGAAGATAATAGTGGAAGAAGTAGCTCATTAGAGGAAGAAGTTTGAGTCACAGGTTTTCAAATGCTGGGGTTCTATTCTGTAATTAATCTTTCTCTTCCCAGTAAAGCTGGTATCTGCTGTAAAATAATACTATATATTTTTTTCTTTAGGAAGAAAAGTATTAATGGTGGGAGTCAAAAGATGCAGGGAAGTCATTAGGAAATGCTAACAAGGTGGATTGGTGGTCTTTATTCAGAATATGTCAGAATAATTCTTGTTACTTGAAAAGAGCAATGCATTTTTCCTACTGACAATTCCAGAGTCCCTAAAAATCACAGACCCTAGCTGTACAATCTGATCCATATCAACAGTGTTATATGCATGAAAAATGCTTCTGAAATCCATGCTGCTGACAGGGGTCCATTACACTGATCACCTTAGAGAACCTGCCCACTAAGCTTCATTTCTGGTTGACTAGCTTAGGCATGGAAGAGGGACATGATTATATCTGTAGTCAGCCCAAAAACATTAGCAGCACTGATGCTGTTAGTTCAAAAATAAATTATTTGTAAACAAAAGTAGAATCTCTATGATCTGATCACTAATGTCAAGAGAACACAGTAAGCATAGCTGCAATTTTATAGCAGGAAATAGCACTCTACAGCTCACTAGCTGAATTATATTCCTTTTAATGTCAAACCAAATGTGCTGCTAGAGAACATTCAACACAGTAACACAGAGCACTGCATTAATGCTTTGCTTTGCAAAGGCTTACAGAGAAGACAGAATCAGAGTCTTCTTCAAAGCAGTCAGAAACAGAGGCAAGAGGCACAAATTGCTACAAAGAAATTTTGACTGGATAAAAAAGAAAAAAAAGGGTGGGGGTGGGGAGGCATGGGGAAAGGTGAAAAAAAAAAGGCAATGAAAAAAAAAAGAAAAATCACAAAAGGATGGCCAAGCACTGGACCAGTTTGCCCAGAGTAGCTGTGGAATATCAGTCCATGAAGATATTCTAAATTTAAATGGACAAAAACCCAAGCAACCTAACCCAACTTTGAATTTAGGTCTATTAGAGACTTTGCTGTAGGATTGTATAGGGGGTTGAACCTGATAGTCTAACTGCCTGATAGAATTGGTTTCTGGATTGAGCTACTCCCAAAACCGTATCTGGGGTTTTATCTTGCAGAGGGTAAGTTAGAGTGGCCAAATTCAGAGCCAGGGGTAAGCTGACAATTAAATAATCATATCCATGAAGGCACTTCCCCTTCATGCCAGAGTTGCTTAGTTTCCTTAAAACTTTTAATGGGACAACCATGGAGTCTAGTGTTAAAGCTCACTCCCTGGCCCCATGATTTTACCAGAGTGGAGGTACCCAGTGTGTCTACAAAGCAATGACTGCAGAGAATGAGAGAGGTTTGGTTTTTTCCCAGATGTTGGTCTTGGTACCAGCAGATTAAGCAGTTTCTTTTTGTTTCTATAAACTTTCACAATTATGACATCTGCTTTACATTTGGAATTAATATTTTACCTCATTCTTCTGATTTAATTTTGATATCAAAGTAATTGGCTAAGAGGCATTGGTCCCACAACTCTCTTGTTTAGCAAGAGATTCCTTTAGATTGACTAAGAGGCATGAAACATTAAACTGGGATTTTAGCAACTGTCCAGCTTTCCTAGCACAGCCAAAGGAAAAAGAAGTGTATCCCCATGGCAGCTGCAAGAGCTGCTTTGAGAGTTTGTATCAGAAACATCAGGAAAGGAATTAATGTGTTCCAGTGACAGCCAGGAGAGCTGTCGAGATTGTAGCAAGGTAGTAGACTGTCACTGAACAGAACATTAGTTCTGTTTTCACTCAAACCAAGGCATAGACACTGGTCCTGAATGTCCATGGGCAGTTTGTGTCCATGCCTGTGTCTGCAGGCATCCTCCCAGATGACCTTCAGACCCAGTGGTGCAGAGAATCCACACTGTCCAAAATGAAACCTCCTCAAGCACAGACTGCTCATGTACACACTGCACAGTACTTGACTTGGGCCTCCATGGGGACAGCACAGGGACCCTGTGGGTCTAAACTGCAATAATAACTCTGTGGGTGTGGGTGTATGTGTGTGTATGTGGTGGGATGAGGTTTCAGTTCAAAGTGAATGTAAGGATTGTGCTGGATGGAGCCCACCAGAGTGCTGTTCCTATAGCATGATGGTGAAAGTGTGTATTGCTTACTCTGGGGCCTGGCACCAGCCCAGTGGAATTTAAGGGTGTCTTAAGCCTTCTGGGCTAGTGTTGGAGGAATATGAAGGCTCAAGGAAGCAAAATCTGGCAACCAGAAGCCATCTCTGTCTGCAGGGAACAATCCCTGGGACAAATGATCACTGGAACTGCACCAGAGAAAGGTGGTCCATTCAAACGAGTCTAGGGACAGCTTTGCATATGGTACTGACACTTCCCAACACATCCTGGAATTATATTTGCCTCTTTCATAATCATATAATCTAGGCACCACGTAGTTCTCCTGTGGTCATCTGATGCCAACCTCTGTAAAGCGGAGTTTCCTATTCTTCGTTCCTAAGTCTACTAATGCATTTGGCACTGTTGAATGTCATCCTAACTCTTCTCTAATAATCATTTATACCCTGTGATTCTGTTTTATATTCTCAATATTCAAATCCTTTTCTATGTTAATGTTGTCTCTCAGTTTTGCATCATCACCATATTTCATTAGCACACACACATTTTCCCATGACAATGTAGACACTACATGAAAATATTAAATCAGAGATCAAGACAAACCAAAACTGCTCCTGAAGGAATTTTGCTACATACTTCCCTCTAGTATTATGACTGTGTTCTCAGCACAGACTCCTGTCATCTGTGTCCTGACTATCCTCTTTTCAGTTGTTGTGTATATCCCCTTCTTCATAAACTGATGATTCTCTGTGTAGAACACAAAGTGAGTAAGCAGCACCGAAGCTGATTAAAGCTATTGCATTTCAAGGGAAAGATAACAGAGAAAAAATATTTTTGTCTTTAAAAAAAATGTGTTGTTATTGTATAATCTACTTTTGGTGAGCACAAAACAGATTTTGTTTCATTTTTTCCAGACATACTGGCAAGAAAAGCAAGCAAGCTCAGCTTTGCTACATAAGACTCCCATTCTTCTTTTCTGGTTCTCTTTTTGTTTATACAGCTAAAATTAAAATCTGCTATTTTAATTGCCTTTACAAGATCTAATTAATCTTAACTTCCAGCAATTCTTAATTTAGCTTTACACTTTTTGCCCTCTAGGGAACTGTTCAGTCCCTTTTTCTCTTTCACTAAGGGTGTCTACCTATTTCTAATATCCTTTTCAGGTGGTTAATTGTCCAGCTTGATTATGAACCTTTTCATACCAGTTTCTGGATAAAAAATCCATACTATTTTTCCCATTTTTGACTTCAAAAAAATCCAGTTCAAACATTTCCTTCCCTAAGCGCTTCAGTTCAGCCTGCTAAACAATATAGTTTCCCCAGCTTATCAAAGTTTGCCCATTTAAAATCCTCACTGTAGGTGCAGATCACTTTTGCCAATCCTTCCATTTCATCACTGTTCTTCACCAGACAATATGCTCCATGGTGAATTCTCTTACTCTAACAGATTAGGAGCTCTGTTAGTTCTGGCTATGGTTTACATGTCCAGATGAATGAGTTCGAATGAAGTTGTTTTACCTGAGGCATCTCCCTTGCATTTGTTTGCAGAGAAAATGAATGCAGTGCCCCTGGCTTTCCTGTCCTACCTGCACATATAAACATTTGCCTGCTTTAAAACATAAGGTCCTATGGAGGGAGTCATGTAAATGTCTGTGTCTGAGATAGTTACTGCAGGTTCCTCTTACAGTCACTGAAGAGAAGCAGGCATTTTAAGGTTGCAAATCAGAAATTAATAATTCTAGTCCTTCAAGTGACTAATTTTGGATAAGGAGGCTATACAGGTATGTCAGATGTCAGCATCTACACGGCAGGTAGCTACTGTTAAACTTGAGCCAAACTCCTGCTGTGCTTCAACCAGCTGTTTCTGAAACAAACTATTGCACCCATTTCAGTGTTAATGAGGTTGTGGATTCTGTTACCTATTACCACTGGTGATACTGGGTTACTGGGACCTTTGATATGATACAGTGTGGCATGTTCATACTGAAGACATTTTTCAAGATAATTATGTCACTTTTATTTTAGCTCACTGATAATTAATAGTAGTGAGATTCACTTGCTAGACAATAATTAGTATTATACTTCAATAGTCTTCTATGTATTAAGTACAAAAGACAGGGTTTGCTCAAAATGAAGTGCTGGTCTGAATATCTGCCTTAAATTATCTATTGGCTTTTGTACAGAATACGATAGTTTCTGGAGACCTCTCACTAGGTAGTGCATATAAGCTGCTGTGTGTTCATACAAAGTTTGCTACTAAAGATAATTACTCAGTTTTCACACTGCAAAAATGATGTGCTACTAAACAAACATGTATTTGCCTAAAACCCTATGATTCACTTAAATTTGTGTGGCCATAAAAAAAAAAATCACACAATTACTTTCTTCACACTGAGTCATCCTGATTAACCTTGCTTTCCCATATTCTTAGTTAACCAGTCAAGAAAAGATTAGAAATTTAACACATCTTCCTTCAAGCCAAAAATGGCTTTTCTTCTGATTGTCCATACAAAAATATATGACTGAAAATATTATTCTAACAGAAAGTAATGCAATTAGGTATTTGCTTTTATTTGGTTATTTAAATGTTAGGTCCTTTTCTGTAAAGGTATGTCCTGGTTTGTTATATTAATCCAATAGGTAAGGTAATATATGGCTTTTAAAGAAACTTTTACTGTAAGGCTAAGGAGAGCAGAGCAAACTGTGCTGCCTATTATGTAATAATACCTCGACATCTAGACTACTTTATGATACCATTATATCTTCAGGCTGACATATAAAAGAACAATAATACTGATATTAAGCAGTATAAAAATATCTAGTACTAGTGACATTTTGACATAAGAAAGCTTAAGGTGATATAGAGATACTCAGTGCCAAAAGACCACCTGATTTCCACAAGCTCAGCTGAGGTGATAGATGGGTGAGGTGGAGGTGAATTTCCCCCTACAAGGTGGCGTGCAGTGATGGAAGGAAAGTGTACCACTGACATTTCAAGAATAGAAGCTTCTGTAAAAATAAGGTTGATTTTGGACTATTGAGCTGTACAGTCATGGCATTTTCCAGGTAATCACAAATTTCATCAACTTAAGCCCTCCTTGTCCTAGTGAATATTTCAGCAGCTTTCATCACATTAGTTAGGTTTGTAATATTTGCAGAGGTTATTTATTTTAAAATGTTTGTTGATTAATTTTTTCCTTTCATCAAAATTCTGTTTAGGGTTTTCCACAATATTACAAGCCCAGCTATTTCCTGGTTTTCACTTGTAATATGGAACTCTTCACATCTTTTCACCTTACTGATCAGACAGCAAATTTTTAAAACTGTTAGGTAGTAAACTATGGATATCAAGTACTATTTGTGGAAACACAGACTTTCTTTTTAAAAACACACAGCTACATCACTGAGGAATAATCTAATGATTGTCATGAGTATCTAAAACCCCAAGACAGCTGGGGTACAAGCATAGTTGAACAAGGCAGTTCTTCATAACATGAAAGATATATGCCCTTTACTGCAGCTTTTCATGGAAAATTGACAGAAATTTTAATATTACCTGGGATGGAGGTGGTCAAAATAGATTATATATTGTGTTTGGTTGTATCTAAAGAATTTAGCCTGTATTACCTGGTATTAACAAACAAAACCCAGAAGCTATTTAAAACATACTTGCAGCAATTGTTTTACAGACGTTACATGGCATTCGTCAGTATCGCATCTTTGAACATTAGAAGCTAGGGAACTTAACAATCAGATGCATTAAATTCAGCTGTCAAATGATATAGTGACTCACAAGAACTTAGTATGAATTTAGGAGGAAAAAAACCCAAGTAATTCCAGTTCAGTACTTGTGTGAGAAAAGCAGACTCCTGCTCATTGTGACTATCATCTCAAGGATCAGTCTGATGTAGTTTACAAAGCTCCTGGTTAGGAGCACAGGAGGTTGAGAGGAAGGGAAAATAACTCATTTTATGATATTTTTTCCTCTTTCTTTGGTTTTCCTTTGGCTTATAATATAGCAGAAGTGGCCCAGGGCTGTGAGCACCTTGTCAATTACCTTGAAACATAACTAAATGAAACTTGGTGTGACAAGTTCATGCTGTACTACCAGGTAGCTGTATGCATACTACCCTATTCATTTGTCTGCATGTTACTCCTCCATCTGCTCTTCAGACAGCAGCTAACGCAAATAGATGCTGGACAAGTGGAAAGAGGTAGCATCCCAGAGTCTTCATTGAGGATATATTCCCAAGCCACCTCTTTCAACTCTGCCATGTTGGATCTAGCAACAGCACGTCCGCAGATTGCAACCTAGGCTCTCTTAGATATTGGATGCAAATATATCCTAGGACATACTTGACTCATGCTACTTTTAATTTCTCTTACTATGCTAGTTCAGGAGAGTTCTACCAAAGTAGATTCATGGGAATTTACCTCAGCTGTTTGAGGATAGAAAATAATAATGGAGTTCATAATTAGACAAATGCTAGTTTCATTACTTCTGACCTTCATATTGTGGTTCAAGATAAAAGAACAACTTCTCTGTACTCCTAGATGAAGAACCATTTAGATAAAGGCTCAGCAAGGAGCCTTGGACAAACCTGATCTATCTACTTAGAGCCACGACAGAGAAGAGCAATTTATCAACATCAGTAAATCCTTATGAATGCCAAGACACACAAGCCTCCTAAATCAAATAAGTGCCTCAACCAGGTTTTGTCTAATAATTGCTTGCTGAAAGCTGAATGTGAGTTAGGACATAATTAATTGGATTCTCCCTCCTCATAGCCTAGCATAGCCTTAGAGTTCAGGCTATGAAAGTTTAGGATGTCAAGCAGGAACAGGAAATTAACCTGCAGAAGACACAGGAACGGAATTCTCACCTTCTCCAGAAGGTAAGGTCATGTGGGAATTGATTTATTTTTTTTCTTGACTGACCTTTCCAAGATCTAAACCCTCTCCAGAAAGTAAGGACCCTGCGCTCCCTCTGTTACCTCTGTCCCATTTAACCCAAATACTGTAAAATTTCTATATATACTTGGCAGTTTGTTTTAGGTACTATATGATAATTAATTCCACCATAACAAGGTATCTATCTAGAGACTAAAAGGCTAACACACTGTTTTGGGCTTGTTCAACAAAGTTAATCACTATTTTGGCTTGTGAAACAAATCAAGCCACACCTGCCAGGGAACAAATGTGGTTTTACGTGACCATGGATATATGTAATGTTAGGCAAGTCATTTACACTTTCTCTGGTCCTCTTTTTTAAATGGAAATACTGGTGCTAGTCCAACTGCAATGGATTTATAGAAGATATATGTGTTAAAGCTTATGATTATGCTGTAATGGTGGAGCTACTTAAATTTGTCTTCCAACTAAAACGGTGGTGCAAATATTCCTCCCACATTTAACCAAGATGTACAGCATGCGGATGAACCTGCAGGACCTGTGGCATCCAGCAGGTAGCAGAAATAAGTGACAAAGGAAGAGACATATTTATCTAATTTCATCATGTTTCCTTGAGATGTAGATAATATGACACAAGAAAATGCTGAGGTCTGCACCTGATGTGTTTGGTCTAAGGTCTAGGTCCAAGGGGCTGCCCTGACCCTAAACCATGACAGTTTTGCTACTGGGATAAAAGTATCATACACATATATTCATAGGGGGAGAATTAGAAAGTTTCCTTTCTTTTATATCTGTTTCTCCTGTGCTTGGGAAAATAGGATCCCAAGAAACTTAATTTCCTTTAATTTGCCAGAAGACAGCTTTCCCTGAAAAACAAGGTTTCAAGTTAGAAGGCAGACCAGCTCTAATATTCACCTATTAGTAATCTCCTATAGAGATTATACATTTTAAAAAGAGAATGAGATGTGTTCTATGATGATCCTTTCACTTCTCAGCATTTTTCACAGCTGTTGTGTCAAAAAGTACTGCTGCTTGAGAACATAGTCCTTGTGCAAAGTGTGTAGGTGACTAAGATTGTTGATGTTTTTCAAAACCTACTGGTAAAAATCCCCAAATCTTAGAAGAACTAAATCCCAGGTGTCAAGGCAATAACTAAGATGCAGTTCATGTCACCTTGCTGTCTAAAATGGAAGGCTTCTTCTTGTAAAATTGTTAAGTCTCATCCTTGTAAGAGATCATTTTAGGAGAGGTAAAAAAAAAAAAAGGACAGAAGAGGTATAGAGATAATACAGTCTAACCTTAATGAATGTTGAATTTCCACTGACTTGTGCCAGCATAATGCTCATGCCAGAAAAATTGCAGAAGCTGATGTACAACATAATTAGTGTCTAGCTAGTGGAAGAAAAGAAAGATTAGAAGAAAATTTAGGGAAAGAGTAACCTGCTTCTTTTCCTGTGCATAAGAAAACTCCATGGAACCTGGATCCTGTAGCCACATGAAAAGTCACTCAAAATTCATATGCCATCAGCTGCCACTGTCAACAACAAAGCAAGGCTGCTACTGACATTTCTGCAGCCAGAGCCTGTGCTGTGAGCTGCGGGACACTGACATCCAGTTACAGTGGGTTTAGTGAAACTTCCAGTGAGTCTGTCCCCCCTGAATGGTGAACTCCCTCAAAAGTGTTGGAGCTCAGTATAGTGTCTCAGCCTGCCTCATGATCCCTTTTCTGGGTTCAGTCAGCTGCAGGCAAAAATGAACACTCCTTAGGTTGAGTAAAACCTTGTGGACACAGATGAAGATAACAACTGCTCTTTGTTCAAGTTCATCATAAGGAACAGCGCAAGGGCCTCGTACCAAAACACAGCCACTTGTTACCACTCTAAACAAATGTGTGCCCTGTGAGATCCCACTCAGGAATTTGAACTATCTGGGTGGAGGGCTTAGGTGGGGTTTCTGTAAGTGCTCTGTGTGGGTGGGTGGGGCAGAGAGAAAGAAAAAGGGAGAGACAGAAACAAAGAGAAAGGCAGGGGGAGGAAGCAGGAAAAGAACAGACAATATGTTTACCTTCTATTTTTTTAATATATTCAAGCAGATGTGAGCTTGCTTCGGTTGTGCTCCAAGCAGACACAACTTGTTGTGCCCACGCTTATCAGCACAGGCTTAGTAGCTCAGGCTTACTAACCATGGCTACACTGTTTATAGTTTGGAGCTGACTCATGCCCACCCAGAGTAAAGGCTCACAACCATGCAGTTAAAACCAGAAGAGGCCAGAAAAACAATTCCATGCACAGGCAGAATAAGCAAGTTATGTCTCCTCATAAAAGTATGTAGATCTTAGACTTGCAGCAGGGTATCACAGGTCACAGAATGTTAGGGATTGGAAAGGACCTTGAAAGATCATCTAGTCCAATCCCCCTGCCAAAGCAGGACCACCTAGATCAGGTCAGACAGAGTACTGTCTTTAAAAGTCTAAATTAATATATTAACACTGAGCAATGGGAATTAATCCTGCAGTTCTTGTGCTCCAATCCAGTAATTTAGCACTGGGCTACACATACTTTCTGACAAAACTTCTGGTTTTGATTTTGAAACTGGAAGACCCTCTTCAGTTACCTGCTCCATAAGCGAGCTAATCCTTACTGCTATTAAAAGCTTTGCTGTCTACAGCGTTCAGCTGTGAGATCATCTCAATTATCTGTTCTCTGTCATCTTGTCCATATTGTGTGACACTGGCTGAATTCAGGTAATATGCATCAAATCAAATACTAATATGCACATAGAAAAAAATAAAGAGATCAATGATTTCAGGACCCAGACGTGGATATGTGATGCCCAAGTCCAAAATGACAATCTGAAAAGCTCTGCTCATTACAAACATATCACTGTACATGTCTCAGCTTTCTTCTGGAGGTGCATGTGAAGTATTTCAGCACCTCTCTCACACCTCCACCAGCTGAGGTAGCAAAACCATAGTGTTTCTCTATCTTCCATAGAAGAAAGAGGGAATATAGTCAGGAAGCCCAGCTGGCCTTAAAGAAACATCTGTAACCTGAGCTCTGCTTTGACAATTTCTGCATTTCATAAGAAACAGACAGTGAGGAAAATTTATGAACAGTTCTTGGAGCAAAACCTTAAAAACTAGATCTCTCCCCTTCTGGGTAAAGGCCCTAAGACCGAGAAGCTGATCATATCCTCTTTTCCACTGGGTGGAACTCAAAGACTTCTTTCATTCCTCTGGTGCTGATAATTTATTGGCAGTTGCAGCTCCAGCAGGCTGCAGATGCCCAGAAATCCTAGCGAAAGACCACTAATCTCAGCTTTGTAGATCTGCTCCTATTCTTAAAAAGACATAGTTGCCACACGGCCTGAGGAGAGGAGAGGAGAGATCCCTCTTACAGTGTGGAATGCCTAAAGCCCAGAGCAGAGCTGGAGTTACAGTCAGCATTGGCTAGGTGTAGACAAGGCAAAACCTTAGAGCATGGTGACTATAGCAATGCACTGTGCTGCCTCCCTCTGACCACACGTAGTGCAGGGACTCGAGCTGACTACACAGAAATTTCATAAAACCTACACAAGATTGAAGGGATTGTAACTTTCAACATAGTGTTGAAAGATATATCTAATATTAGATAAATCTAATACCACTTTTAGATACAGGTGCAAGCTCCTGAGAAAAATACTGATTTCTCAGCTATGGTGGTTGCATTGCATTTATCCTGAGGATATGTATCATTCCAAGGGGAACCACTCCATGTCTTTTCATGTCTTGGTATGTCCTGTGAATGTGTCTGAACTCTACACTGCAACAATCTTCTCCAACGACAAAAGGATAATAATTCTGTATCTTGTATTTTGAACTTTCAAGCCTAAAAAATTCAGTGAGAGGTTTGGGGTATTTTTTCACTTAGTTTCAGTAAGGGTAGGATTTAATTCTTAATACACATCTCTTCTTTGTGTCTCACAACATGATGGTCAAACCTGACAATGTTTTTAGTCAGTGGTGGAGATGATTTCTATGCTACATAACCAAGGGTGTTCGAGGGTTACCAAACAGAGCTGACTGAATGCTGGTTGCTTCACGCTGAAGCATGAAGTACATGCTGTGCGTTACAGCACCACTCAGGCACGCTGATTCCACAGCAGAGGTATTACATCTGCATTAAAAAGGTGACAGTAATTCTAGCAAATTTCCTTCTCATAACCTAGCTGCATACAGAGTTTTAGATAAGGTATTTAAAGGGAAGCAAGCAGGTGAACAGCAGATACATGAAACTGCAGAGGTGGACTTGAGACTATAACTCTACTCATTTCCTCTCCAAGTAGCAAGACAAGCTTCCAGTAAAGATCCCAGAGAAACCTTCAGTCAACAGTGTAACTTTTTAATATATATCTTATTCTGTATATAAAAAATAACATGTCATACGTGACATCTGTTACAAGAATATGTTACATTATATATGAGGCAATGTATATTGTCTTATATTTTCTGTTATGTTATATTCCATGCCTATTTATACATTATGTATATGTATATATATGATTATATGTATAAATATTAAATTGAGTTTAATTCTTAATTTAAGGAAAGATTTAAAGATAAATGGTACACAGTATAGCAGAACAACCTCACCTCTTCTCCTCTTCAAAGACACATCTCTGTATGTTTCTGGCATATAGAAATACTGAAGCAAAACACTGAGGCAGTTTAACTTTACAAAGTATGAGGTATAAGTGCTTTCAGAGTACATCAGCGTACTGTGCTTCAGTATATTTGATTTCTTCTCACAGGACTTAAGAAGAAAATCACTTAATCGGTACATCTAGGCTCAGCTTACTAACTTATTTTAATACTTTAACATCTTTGTTGGAGATAGTACTGTGAACTCTCAAAAAACAATAATCACAACTTCTACTGGCAATTAGGATGAAGAAAATTAAACCCAGGAGACACACTAGTTGTACATACAAAGCTGATCCCTGTGGGGGGATTGCTTCACCAACTAGAGCATGCTAGAAACATCTCTTAAGGCTTAACATCATCACCATACTGGAAAAGAAATTACTCTATAAAGTGTTGGTGTGGTTTTATGTATGTTGTAGACCTTTGAAGTTTTCTGTTAGAATGCTCTGACTTTGGCATTGCTATATCAGTAAAGTCCATACCAGGTACATAGCCTCAGATGTGGATACCTGTTTGTTAAATGAAAACAGAGATCTTCAGTTAACTCCAGCTAACTCTCTTCTCACTAATGTTCTCCCTGTTCAAATGCCTAAAATAGGAGCTATGGCATCCCTTCAGCTCCCCACTGAAAACACTTGTTACTGTATTTGCTGACTTCCACTGTTCACCCAGCTGCACAGGATCCCCTAAGATAACGGTGCATGCAATAGTTAATTGATTATCATTCGGGAATTAGAAGCAGCAATATCAGTTTTCAGGAAGATTGGTTTCTTATTGGTTCAGTTTGTGATAAGCCATTTACAGAGTTAATCATACAGGCTTGTAAGCATTTTAAGTACATTACATATTTTCAAATGTTCTTTTGTCTTTGCAGTTGATAGGGAAATGATTTGTCGAAGCACTCAGCTTTGGCCTAACTTTGCTTCTATCAAAGACAATGGTTTCATTGTTTCCAGTGACAGTAGATAGCTGATGGCCAGTCTTTGGGGAATCCCACCAATGATGTCTTCTGGGTTTGAAAAGGATGCATTATGTAAAGTTTTGTGGGTTTGGAGGGTGGTGGTGCTTGTTTTATTTTTGTGTGGTTTTACTTAGGGTGTTAGGAGACAACTTGTAGCAGAAATGGGTGGACTACTAGTTACATGATCATACCTGTTTTATTAGAGGGGATAGTTATAAGATTAATTCAAGGGAAAAAAAGAAAGGTCTGTGTGTAATGAAAAAAAAAAATGGATGCAAGTATGCTGTAACAAAAAAAAGTTTGTAAATTCAGCCATATCTAACACCAAAATTTTAATAAAGATATCTTAGAATACACCATGCCTGGATACATATACAGGTTTTGGTGTGTTTTTGTTTTAAATAGTGACAAAATTTCACCAACAAATGCTTTTTCAGTATAATGACTATATACTGTTTTCTGTACAGAACCAGCCACTCCTCCAGTAACAGTTGTATCACGCATTCCTGAACTTTAAGCATTCTTTGAGTATTAATGCCTCTAAATCTCCAAAGTAGTTAGGTCTAGTTGAGAACAAAAAATAACTTTCAATGATGATTCTAAAGCAGCATCCTGGAAACGTGTTTGTGTTTGGCTTTTTTTTTTTTTTTTAAAGAAGTGTTTAGAAGCTGTAATTTATAAGGTCCATAAAATGATACACTATCTTTATTTCCTGAGTTTCATTAGCTGTTCCTCATGCCTTTCTTGATTGCTGACTAGACTTTGATATATCAACAAACATAATTTGTGATTTTGTGAATGGTTGATATGTTTACTTACGGTTAATATGTTTACTTACTACATTATCTAGCAGTTGATTTAGGATTTCCCATTTAAATTACACTGGCTATTTAACAAGGTTTGCATTGCATCGTCTTTTTCTCCCTGTCAGCTCAATCAACTATTTATTGACATATTTATCATGAAATATATACAGAAAGGTACAAGCAGTTAGCCCAGGAAAACATATGCAAGGAAGATGGAAAGGTTTAATTAATACACATTTACACTACTTCCTTGCTACAAAATAGTTAATAAACTAACCTCTTTGTCCCTAGTGCGAGCTAACAGAAGATGGACTCATATTTAGCATCCAACAGCAGACTTTTACCCATTAGTGGATGGATGCAGCCTCAGTGTAGAAATGAGAGCAATCTCATTGCTGTAATCTCAGGAACACTGGGCCAGGCCACTGCAGTTTGTGTTCTCTCACATGCTTGCTGCCTTTCCAGTTTGAAGCAGATGAACTGATTGCAGAGAAACTCGAAGCAAAGCCTGAGAAGAGCTAGTAATAGGGGATGCAGAGTAAGTGCTTGGTTTGTTTAGCTGGTCCAGAATTTCAACAAAACATTGAGAATGTTGGCTTCATCTGCTCAAAGTGTCATTAAATGACACTCAGAAATATTGTTCCTTCTTGTAGCAGCCTTTTGTCATTAGTCAAGATGGACTCATCACATTTTCAACTATGTTGAACTTTATACAGTGTCTACACCAGAACCCCACCTACCTTTTACTGAAGTAAATAAACATATACTCAGCACACTTAGAGACTTTTTAAAACAACTATCAAACTTCAGCTGATTCAATTAGGGCCTTTATAATATTCCCTACAGTTAAATTATGATAGGTTTCAACAGCAGGGCTTAATGCTCTAGAACAGAAATAAATCAGTAGTTTGGGAGGGTATTTGTTTTGTTGGGTTTGTTTGTTTGGTTGCTTTTTTTTTTTTCATAATGTGTGTTAACAGAGGACCTATCACTTACCTAAACTTGCTTTAAAACTGAACTCAATTTTAAAGTTTAAAAGAAACACTTCCCTGTTTTTATCAATCGGCTGTAGCATTTCAGAGAAGCATGACAGTGATGAAAACTGTGTACTAGGAGGAAAATATTACTCTAGGTCATGAATCTTCTCCCAATATTTACATGGTTCTTCAAAGGCTGATTCAGAACCTTAGCAGGATGAAGTACCTCTTATAGCAGCCCAAATCTCTACATCAGAGAGGGTGCTCAGGGCAGCCAGTCTTTTGTGTTCACACAGCTTTTTCTGGCTGTAGCTAGGCTAAGTGGAACACTTGGGGCACCCCCAGCTGCTCATTACCACTCCCACCACAGATTTCCACCTCCCAAGTTCTACCAGTGTAACTTGTCTGATTGGTCCCCAACTTGTGTTGAAATGAGCCAGGCCCACTCATTTTCAATGACAGGTCTTTGCAGGTCCATTTTGGTTTGCCTAAACTGAAGTAGAGAATGACTGTTTGAAAGACTGGGTCAGCAGAATTGAGAGCAGCAGCTTTCAGAGGATTTTTATGGTCAAAGGCACTAGGGGTCCTAGGTTGGACTTGATGATCTTGAAAGTCATTTCCAACCTTAATGATTCTAAGCTGCAACTGAGATGGGGCAACAGCAGAGTTAACTCTGAAGGCTAGAAGGCAGGACAAATGCTGCAGTACAACTGCAGTCGAATATGCTGTTCCAACAGCAGCTAAATGAAGTCTGTTTCTCCCAGCTATGGATTACTGCCCTGCCTCATTAACTGGAGGTTAGCATTTCCCCAAACCCCACACTGTATCTGTGATTGGTTTCAGATTCAGATCTATTAAATGCTTTGGTTAATTAAATACCTCTATTTACTTGTGCTTCTAACCCAAACACTTTGATAGGCATCACATAAGGTGGTATATTGATAGGTCTGAGAGGAATCTCTAGCTTCACCTGGTCCAGTGGTAGGTGGAGCAATATGGAAGATCTTTGTTAAAGCTTTCTAGAGAGGAGTCTGGGCTACTTCTGCTTGTTTTATGTATACCATAGTGTGGAAGCACTTCAGGGTGCTTCTCTGTTCCTGTTTATTAGCTACTTCATTTTAGAAGGGCTTAGACATGCTAAGAATTAAATGTCGAAAGCAGTGTATTTAAGGTAAGTCCGCTGCATTCAGAAAACAAATATTAACATCCCACTGAAAGAATGAATGTGCACTTGTATGCATGTGTTTGTGGGTACTTTTAGAAAGGGCTGGTGTATAATTAAGATGAAGTGCTGAAGACAGAGCTACTGTAAGTAGAATGACTGAGGAAAAAGTTTAAAATGATAGAATCACTTCTTTGGCATTCTTGCCTAACTGAGATCAGAAAGGCTCTTCCCCTGGCCATGCAGATTAATTAAAGTTTTACTAATTTTCATACTACTTTATCTCAAAAGGTGGTATCTTTCTTGGTCCAGCTTTTGTATGCAAGGAGATTAGAAGGTAATAAAACTGAGACAAAGGAGAAAAACAATATTATAAGGGTAATGTTGGTTGTGGCAATTTAATGTCTTTGTTAGTATCGAGAAGGGATCATGGCTGGAGGTGTTGCTGAACTTGAGATAGATGAATGCCTTTGCTCTTGTTTCGTCAAGTCATGCAAAACAATGTGGTTGTAAAAATAGGTCATAAGTTGCCTCATGGACTTATGTAATAAAGTAAGAAAGCTAGAATGGCAGGTGGTTGCCTTACTGTGACAATGGGCTGGATAACCACGTGTTGTGCTTCTCATTTATCTTCAACATGCAGTTGCCTCTCCAGGGTGAGTGTTTCTACTGTAGTACTGCATCAAGGCTTAGCAGACTTGTTAGTCATGGGGCCCTGGTTTTCTTCAGCTTTTTAGAATTTATTTTCCTGCAGTCTTTGATTTTGTTTTGTAAGTTTTAGTGACTGTTGGAGGTATCTAATTGATAAGACTTTCTCCTATCAATCTCTGATATCTTAAAAGAGTTTTAGTTGCTCAACAAGCCCTCAAGAACTAACTTCTTAAAGGCTTCACTTTTAATTGTTTTTTTTTTAATTATTGTATTTGTTCTTGATTCTCTGAAACCAAAGTGGTTGGATACAAGCGCTTCGGGAGGGGTAGGCAAGGATGGCAAGGAGTAGGAGTTGTCTTTTATATGAGAGTGGCAGGAATACATGGAGCTCTGCTAAGGGACAGGGGACAGCCGAGAGCACATGGCTGAGGATTGAAGGGCAGACCAACATGGGTGACGATGAGGTGGGTTTCTGCTACAGGCTGCCTGATCAGGTATGAAGTAGATGAGGTCTTCCTGGAACAATGGGAAGAAGCCTAACATTTGCAGGGACAGGTCCTCCTGGCAGACTTGATCCACCCTGGTATCTTCTAGAGGGGTAACAAGTCAGGGTGCTAGATATCTAGCAAGTTTCTGCAGTGCATGGTTTCCTGGCACAGGCCATCAGGGAGCTTGACAACAATAAGTGCTCAGATGGATCTGATAGTTCTGGGGAACAGAGAGACATTGACCAGTTGTGCTTAGCCACCTACTGGGGTTAACCTACAACACTCAAAAACAATTAAGAACTGCTTGAGGTTGTGAAGGTCAAGGACCGTTTTGGCTACTGTGACCATAAGGTGATGGAATTCAGGATCCTGTGAGGAGGAAAAAAGGCAAAAAGCAGGATCACATCCCTGGACTTCAGTGGAGCAGACTATGACCTGTCTGGGGACCTGCTTGGAGGAATCCTGTAGGATATGATTCAGAGGAGGAGAGGAGGGATCCAGGAGAGCTGTCTGTCTTTTAAGGATCACCTTTTTCAGAATCATGGAATGGTAGGGGCTGGAAGGGATCTCAGAGAATCATCTAGTCAAATACCCCTACCAAAGCAGGTTCACCTAGGGCTGGTTGCACAGGATTGCATCCAGGTGGCTTTTGAATATCTTCAGAGAAGGAGACTCCACAGCCTCTCTGGGAAGCCTGTTCCAGCGCTCTGGATCTTTGAAAGTTCATGATGATCAGGAATGGTTTCTGAGAACTGGAAGAGAACAAGTGTCACTCCTGTCTTCAAGGAGGAATTACAGGCTGGTCAGCCTTGTCTTGACTTCTGGGAATGTGATGGAGAAAATAATCCTGGAAATGTTTCCAAATTTATTAAGGACAAGGTGACTGGGAGTAGTCAGCATGAATTTATATAGGGAAAGTCATTCCTGTCCTATTTGATAGTCTTCTATGATGAGAACTGGTGGGGAGAGTGGTGGATATTGTTTATCCTAACTTTAGCAAGGCTTTTACTGCTCTCCCATGACAGCCTTATTGACAAACTGATGAAGTATAGTCTAGTTAAGTGGTCAGTGGAACTGACTGCACTTTGATTAGTATGGTAGAGAAGTTGGTGTTGCTTTCTGGTTTTGTAATAGCTAGCTACTAAATGTCTGCTTTCTGCTATTCCCCACAGTATTTATGCAAGGTACTACTGAATAAAAGTTCAAGAGGTTTAAAGTGTGGTTGTAGTGGTCCAAGATGGTACAGGTGTCCTGAAACAATGCTACCAAGGAACTTTGCTGACAACTGTGACATGTTCCAAAAGCTTGATAGCTTGGAAACCATCATGATAGTAGTGTGGTGAATGTGGAGTGCTTGAGTTTTTTTTCCTGATTCAGAGAGAAACCATGAGGCTGTTCTGAATTAGTTTTAAATGGTTAATGGGAATTCCTTCATACCAATTGAACTGCTTGACAGGCTTTGCTTTGTTTTTTAAAAGGTAACTCTCATAAATTATTTTTGCTTAGAAGTAACAATTCTGAAATAATAGAAATTTCTAAACAGCACCAGATATTAATAATGACAATAATAAAAGGAAATAATTACCAGACTTCAGAGTGCCTATGTTTGAAAGAGTGGAGCTAACTAGAAGTGTATTGATTGCTTAGTTTGTGTATCTGTAACCCCTCACCATCATAATTTTGAATTACTGGCCTACAGCCACATATTCATTTATAAGGAACTGATCACAGCAACAGTTTTGACAGTTCCAAGACTATCTATTTGGGTGGCCCTGTATTACAAGTGTCATCCCTTGGACATGAAAGGTGATGTAGAGCTACATTACATTGATCTGTGTACTTCCTAAATGTTATTACTGAAAAGTAGTACTGTGTTACAGCTGCATCCCCTATTTACTTATAAATAGAAACAGTTGTGAAGCTGAACTAAGCAATAAACTAATTTCTACAGCAATCAAAATTAAGGCCAAAATATGGCTTTTCTAGCATTGCCTACATCTGTGGCACAGAAGCTTTCATCACATATTGAAAGAGAGCATTTTTTTTTCCCCCCTTTGAAATTCTACAGATCAGTGTTTTTCTTGTTAATGGCAGAGGTTTTTGGACGAGGCATCTTTCAACACTGTTGTGTCAGGTATGATGGCAAAGACAACAGCTGCAGAAAGAAGATACTACTAATTTTCATGTTTTTAACTGAAGGCTGCAGTAGCAGGCCAGCCTGAACATAAATTCTGTTGTAGAGGGTGTGTAACATGGACACAGGAGGGCTGAGTATATGGGTAGTAGAAAAATAACTTGCTACTATTTTCATGTCTCAGTGAATTTTGTCTACAACCTGCCACTGTCTAGAGATCTAATAGGACTTGCAGTGACAAAGTGACTAGAAACAATTCTGTACTGACCCAGAAAATACTTAGGAAAGGGAGAAAGAGACCAACTGAATCTTTCTTCAGTGATTTCATCCCAAGGTGTAATGTTTCTGTTGAACCTGAGTTTGGTTCAATGGAGGGGAAAAAAGGCATCTGCAAATAACTTATCTGCTCCACCAGTTCCCTCACTATCTTCCTGCTAAAATTTTGCTTTTCCTTCACCTGCTTATTAGTTTTAGCTAATTAGAAATGTCAATAGAATTGGTTCTCCCCTCCCCTTAAAGCCAGGAAAAGCTACTTCAAGTCTGCTGGACTTCTCTCTGCCTGATCCCAGGCTCCTACTGCTTTCACAGAACCGATTTCATTGTCTTTCAGGTGAAAGTTTAAAGAAACTAAAGGAAGTAACTGTGGACAGAAGATGGGGACAGTTTTAGAACTGAACTTGTACATGAGCAGGGAAAGAACTGAAGAGTTGGCAAAGGGTGCCTGGAAAGTTTATGGAATCTTTTCACAGATACTCTGAACCTGATGAGGCCTTCACCTGCCTTCTCTAACAGAGCAAAGGGTTCTATTTGCTGACATCACGGTCCCACTCAACCTGAATTATTCTGCAAGTCTAAAAGTAGAGGGATAAGATGAAACAGGAATATAATAGAATGAGGAGGAAGTTAGTCAGAGAGCTAACCAGAACTTTCAATATATGTGTGTGTCCCTAAGTTATTTTGGTTTGGAAACAGATATGGGCTTAATCCAAATTTTTTTGTGGTATAGGAAGAAATCACTGCAATTGTGTGTGGTTCTCTTGACAGCATTCATTTGTATTAATGAAGACTTAGCTCTGTTTCTTTCTTTCTGAATAGACAGCCCACAGTGAAGCTGTAGAGGCTGTTCCCATCATCCATAAATTATTAAGAACATGTGGGAATGATGCTGGAGAACAGGTTGGAAAAAAGAAATAGGGAAAGGTTGAGCTATGGTGTAATTCAGACTTGTTTCCTTCCTGTGTTGCTTAGTACCTTGCCATTACACTATGTAAGGTGGGACTAGGTCTTTGATTAGCACAGGCATCCCCTGCTGAAGTGCACGTTTCTCAGTTTTTCCATGTAGAGCTGTATCACTTTGTATAAACGACTTAAACGTATGGAAGTAACATGTAAATAAGTGGGTGTGACTCCCTAGTTTGGTGGTTTACACATTTAACTGGGAGCAAACCCAGCTGGGTTCCTGCCCTGGTGAATTATTAGTACAAATTAATTAAAATAAATTCAACAAAGCCATGGAAACAGTATCATCAAGAGAATCTAAGCTCTCCTAAGCCAGAGATGCTGTAGCTGTCAAAATAATGGGAGAACAAGAAGTATGAGTTCAAACACCCTCAGGTAGAAGAAAATCAGGCCTATGTCTGCTGCATCCTTGTGTGAGTTCTAACCACCTACCTCTTGGCTAAAAGGCAGATGGCCAACACCCCGGCAAACCTCTGCTTTTGGTTCTGCTGCTTCTACAGGTGGTTGAGTGGCATCATTTACTTTCAAGCTGGTAAATCACTCTTTATTTTTTCCTCATTAAAATAAAAACAAACAACAAAACAAATCAATGAACAACGAAAGGCATTCATTGGCATTTGAACTTCATTGAAGAACTGATTACACCACCTTGTAATGGAGTGGTTTTGGCAGCACTGTTTTGTCTTGGTAGTGATTCAACAGGGTATGCAAAGAGGAGACTTGGGAGAGAAAGCAGCTTCCTTGCATTTGAAGGACGGGGGGAGGAACAGATTTACACGACAAAGTAAACCTCCGGGTTTAAGAAGGGAGAACGGTCACGATGGGGAACGACCGCAGCGGATTTCAGTCGAGAAGAAACCGGAACTAGTGGGAGGAGAAAATGAAGGGAAATTTTAACAGGTTGAGGCGATTCAGCTGTACAAAGAGCACCGTAGGCAGTTTTTTGAGCGAATGCTGCTCCCTGGACGCAGCGTGCCCGATGCGCTCGGACCTCCGGTTAGCCTTCCCAACGGTTGACGAAGAGCCTGGGCACCGTGGGCCGCAGCACCTGGCGGGCCGCCCCCAGGCTTCAGGTCGGCCGCCCCCGACGGTGGTCGGCCCGACCCTGCTCCCTCTCCCCACAGGGCCCGGGGCCGCCGTCGGCCCCAACGGTCCCCGCGCGCGCCCGGCCTCTGACCCGCGCGGGCTGTCCCTGATTAGCCCGCTCCCGCCGGAGAGGGGGGCGCGACGCTATTGGGGAGCCAATCAGGAGCCGAGGCTGCCCCGCTCTGCCCGCCCCGTCGGCGAGGCGGGCGCTGGCGGTGGGGGCTGCCGGGGCGCCGGGGGCGGCGGGGCGGCGCGGCGGGCACCGGGCGCGGGCACAGCTGCGGGCACCAGCGACGCCGGTGTCGCTGCTGCTGCTGCTGCCGCCGCCGCCAACACCGGGCGGATCCGCGCTTCTGCCGGAGCTTCTTTCGTCGCTTCACTTTCGTGGCCCGGAGCAGGGACATTATGCCGAAGAGAAAGGTAAGGCGCCCCGGGCGTGCGGCCGGTCCTGTCGTCGCGCCTCCCCCAGGCAGGGGTGGGGGGGCTGAGCGACAGCCGGTGGGTGAAACGCGCGTTAGGGGTCGGGGCCTCCTGCCGCTCCTCGGCTGCCGTTCTTTACGGGAGCTCGCGGATTGCTCTCGAGCCTGGGTATTTTGCTGCCTGTTGCAAGCCCCCTCTACTCCCCGCCGCTCCCTGCACCGCCGCCTCCTGTTTACTTTACCGGCGCCGCGTGGGGCGGCGTCGCCCTCGTCCCTGGGGGGTGAAGTCGCTGTCACAACTCCGGTCCCCCCTCCCCGCTGCCCTCCCGTCCCCCGCGCCTCCCTCCCCCGTCTTCCCTCCGCCGCCGGGGAGAATCGCTGCAGCAGCTGCGGCTTCGCCCCTGGCCCCCGGCGGGAGGAGTTTCCTGCTTGCAAACTCCTGCGGTGCCGCCGCCGGGGGGGGGAGCGCGGTGGGGAGGGCGCAGCCCCCCCGCCCGGGGCGGCCGGATCCCATCTCCACCTCCCGCCGTGTCTGAGCGATGGCTCCGAGGTAAAAGGAGGAGGGGAGAGGCAAGCCATGTTTAAAACAAACTACACCCTTCTCCTCGCCTCCCGCGGCAGACCCGTATGTACCAACTCCGGCGCCCATCCGGGCAGGGCCCCCGGGGGCGGCCGCCGGGGCGGGGAGGCGCCTCCTGAGGGAGGGAGCGCGCGCGGCCTCCGCCGGGCCGGGGGAGCCGTGGCGGGGCTGAGGGGACGCGGACGCCCCCGGCGCGGTCTATTTTTTTTTTTAGTTCTTTAGGAGAGGAGCCGCTGGCGGGGGCCGGTCGTGAAACCGCGTTCCCGAAGGGAGAGAAACTTAGGCGGCCCTTCAGCGGCCGGGCTCGGTGTTGCGTGGTTTGGGTTTTTTTTGTGGGTTTTTTTTGGGTTTTTTTTTTTTTTTTCGTTTATTTTTGTTAGTTTGGTTGGTTGTTTTTTTCCCCTATCGCTGTTTCCCGCTTGAAGTCGCAGCCTTTGCTACGCGGCGACCTGGCCACTTGCGGTGATGGCAGAAGGCAGGCCGAGTGCGGCCGGTGGTGGCTGGACCCCTCCCTGGCGAGGTGCGGTGCGGAGGAGGCGTACGCCCGGCCCCCGGGGGTGGGCGATGGAGGGCGGCGGGGGCTGCCGGAGATCCTCGTCGAGAAGTTCTTGCCCGCCTTTTGCCGGCGCTGGTGGAGTGTGATGAGAGACTTAACCCAGTAACAGACACCGTGTCAGAAAATAATAGCTGCAGTCTCTTAATTTTAACTGGGTCAGCCAAGGCAAAGCAGTTTGTGTTTTGGGGGTTTTCCCAGATGTCACCTGTGACCTCTTAATACACCAAATGTGTCTGGGGCTCAAATCTGTTTTAATAAAGCTACAGGTAAATGATGGCTTCAGGTAGCTCTTGTCCCTTCCTTATAGAAGGTATCAAAACATCAAATTGTCAAGTATGCTGCTGAGTTATTTACTCCATAGTTAAGAACCTGATTACAGTTCTGAAAATGTATACAAGAATGGGGTTGATTGTCTTTGTTTGGATGACAGGGCTTTAAGTTAGCAGATGTTGGAGCAGTTTTTACTCTCTTCTGTCATTGCACGCTCATGTAGGCCTCAGGTGGTTCTCTCTTTTAGTGCTGTTGCTTGTCATCAGGAAAAAGTTGAAGATTAGGCTGTGCTTATAGGACTCTGAATCTTTTAAAAACTTGAAAATGTCCTACTCTGTTTCCTTTTCCCTTTCGTATTTCTACACTGTAGATCATGTTCCAGGCTGCCCTTCCTAAGAGGGGATAGAGTTAGAGTCACAGATTTGCAGATTTGTAATTTTTTTTTGTGGTCTGTTGTGACATGTTTAAGAGAAACTCTGAGTAATAAGTCCATGAGAACATGTCTGTCTTCCAGAAGATTATAAAAAAAGTAATAGAAACACTGCATATGGGATCAGAACAATGGAGATGATTTTTTGTTTACTTAACATTGCATGGGTAAACATCTAAATTTTAAGGTCATACATGAAGTATGCATTTTGGGAAGTACTGTTTTCAGGAAAAGTATATGATTAATGGCTTTGCTTTTTGAGAAAAATGGAATTGCTCTGCGTATTCTCCAATGGTCAGTTTTATTCCAGAATAAAATCCACAGAGGGATAAGTTAGTGATACGACAGTAGTCAAATAATTGCACCTGTCAGCTTCCACGAGGAGACAAAACCATCACATACAGCTAATGGTCAATTCTTCCATTAATATTTCTATTTCTACAAAAAGGCTGCTAAAGCTGAAAGTTTTATAAGGCAGTAAACATCAAAAGTCAAAATGAGAAATTTTCACAGTCATGGGAGTAAATAAATATTACAGAAAGGGCATGAATCCACCTCTACCTGTTTTTCTGTATGCCTTAGTTATCTAAACTGGCTGCTCATTTTCCTTTAATTTTCTTTTAATAACAGATTTTTTTCATTTCTAAACTGAAGTCAGTTGCTGAGTCCCTGGTCTTACATTCACTATGAATATTAAGAACAAAAAAACCCAAATGTAGGCTGACTTCCTTTCTCTAGAGCACTGTGACCCTAAGGTGTTTGGATATCGTTACTTGTTGCTTGAGTGTTGGGGGGAAAAGGAAAAACTTACTGTGTGTTGAGATGGTGTTAAATACAGTGGTAAACCAAAAAGGGATTGAACTCTGGATGTTGCTGTCAGATTTCTGCTGCCTTTGTCTGCTGTAATAACATGTTGTGGTGTGAATGTGCCCTTTCACAAGAAGAATGGCATGCCAGTGTGGGATAAACCAGAATGCTTGTTGTGGTATTGGTAGCAGTGAACACCTTGAAATGGATTGGAGTGTTTTGTTTTGTCATTTGTGCTGCTGGAATTAGCTCTTGGGTCATATTGGAAAACTCCTTGACCTTGAAACAGCCCCAGTAAAAATGCCTCAATGGTAGCTATAAAAGGATGAAGAATTACTGTGTACCTGATGACAAGGAGAATCCTGGTATGGTCATATACATCCATTTGCATAAACATATATATATGTCAAGCATATATATGTCAGCTTTCATGTGATCATCATCAAGATGAATGGTACTTTCCCCTTTAAGTAGAATGTGCACCATCTCTGAGGGATATTAACAGATCAGCTGGTGACTTTTCCAGTATTGGATGGGGAGCATGTCAGTTAGTTGCACTTCAAAATGACCCAACTTGTCCTTTAATCTGACTCTATGCAACATGATCTTCACATGTTTTGAAAACATTTGGAGTTGAATCAGATGTGAGGACTAAATGCACGTTTTTAAGTCTCTTTTTTCTTTTTTAATATAATACCTTTGAACTTGTTGTTTCATAGCAAATTAAAATTATAATGGTCTAATTAGCCATTGCAGTAGACTGTTTGCTGCCTTGTAGTTAAGAATGTTAGCTTCTACAGTGCAGTTGATGCTGTGAAAATATAATAGAGAACATCTGTGTCAAGTTCCCCTTCCATTATTCAAACTCACTTTCTTTAAAGTCAGAGACACTAATTGGTTATGTTTACTATAGAAAAAATAACCCTTTGAATACGTTGCTTGGAATGCTGCTGCTTTAGTGAAAGTTAGGATGTTACACATTCCAGGGTTGTCCTATCATAGTGTGTTTAGTTACATGATCACATGATAGGGTTTTTTTTGTGGGACTCTTACCTTAACTAGTTGTTTAGTCAACCAGGTATCAAATCAATGTATTATCTAATCCTTGGGGTTAAATGCACGTTCTTAAATGTAGTAATCGAGTTGTTAAATTCTACTTAGGCTTTTTTTGTCTGGACCTACACTCAATTCTCTTTGTGAAATCCTTCTGCATGTTTGAGTTTGCATTTCTGAAGTGTAATTAATATTCAGAATATTGCTTCTCATCCACTGATAGGGAATTGGGGCACAGAAATAAGTGGTCAAGTTGTTGGAATGGTCCCTCCATCTTGGATTCTGGGTTTAAGATGGCTGTCCTGATCTTTTTATCTGCCCTGGTGAGGACCTCCTGCACTCAGAGTGCTGCATTTGTTCGTTACTTCTACAAATTTGTTGTCTTGCATTGTGGTGTGAACTGAGGAGCTTGCAATAGTAACCACCTCTCTAAAATTTTGTTGGAACAACCTCTATGTGATCAAACACCAATTAACTAATGAAACTGAGGATGCTGTGGATGATCTGGTGTTGCTGTCTGATCTGTGTAATGAGATGTAGGTCTTGTGCAAAGAGTAGCAGGTGAGTTTGTGTTCATAATGCAGCAGTGTGAATTACACTCAAGTGCTATCCAGCTCCACTGCCTGTCCCTTCCCATGTTTTGATATTTCAGCTGTATATCAGTCCATGTCAATTCAGCATACCAGCATCTATGTAACATAGTACTTTTTTTCTGCTAAGGTTCTCTTCATGTTGAAGCTACTTGTTAGGAAAGAAGCTGCAGTGATGTTGTGGGGACTCGCACCTTGCCAACGATTTGTTTCATAGCTGGGGTTGGAAGCTCTTGCTCTGTCACAGAGGCAATTCTTCAGTTTATCCTAGAACACAACTAACAGGACACCCTCTGAGCTGAGTAGTAGAATGCAAAAATGGGGGAGGTTCTGCATTTTATTTCACACTGTGGAGGTGATTATAGATTAGAAGAGGAAAGGTTCTCAGTACCAGCTCTAGATGTCTTGTTTGCTGCCTTCTCCTCACTCCCATTCTATCCCACATCTCTTTCCAGACTTCTGCTTGAACTGCCCCTGTATTTCATGCTGACTGCTTCCTCATCTCTCCCTGTGCTACGTGAGGACTAAGAGCAGGAGTCAGAACTCTGAAAAGGTAGTTTTGCTTTGCCCCCCATGACCATTCTAGACAACACCAGAAGACTGCTTTCTTTGCATCTATTGTCACTCAGCTACCCTTGGCTTAGGTAAACTCCTACCCAGAGTTTATCCAGTGCCAGAGCCCTCAGATGGGTTTCTACTTCTGGGTGTCCTTTGTGGGGACAGGTAAAACGATTGCTATGCAGAGAAGGACTTAACATCCAACCAAGGCAAACAGAACAGAGGGTGCCAAAGCATCGCAGGAGCCTTCTAATACAAGGGAAAAGGATGTTCTGTCACCAGTTACAGAAATTGTACCACTAAATTTGTAACTATTGAGTATTTTAAACCTTGATGGATTTAAAGCCATTAAAAATTGCTTAGCTGGCCTACTCCAAGTATCTGTTGACCAGACTGACACAAAGGATCTACATCTTTTAATAGAAAAATTATCAGAAGAGATGACATTTTTATCTGTATATGGTTTAGTGTTGAGTGGCACTGAAGAAGAAACATGCTTGAGTAACACTGCTATGCTATGTTGCAACAAATTATACTTACAGGAATATTAAATACAAGCAACAAATATTTGTCCACTTCTTATGTTAGAGATGCACTTTAAAATAGCTTAGAAGGACCTAATAATATAATTCATCTGTGAGTGTTTTTAGTCATGGAGATTAAAAGCTCATTGACCAATGATTTATAAATCTGAAATGTTTCTAATTGTTATATAAAAGTGTAAATATCTGAAACATTTTTCAGCAATTCATAACAATACTTAAAAATCTTCGTAGACCACACTGAAATAGAAATGGATTTAATGAATGAGCAACCTAAAAATTCTTAGTTTTTCACTGAATTGTCAATTAAAAATCATTCATACTGCTCCTTGGGCACATTAAAGTGTGGTGTCTGGTGAGGTGTTGCCAGTAGTACAGTCTATTTTGTAACTCATTCTCTCCAAGTTCAGAACTAACCAGGTGCAGGTAATCTTTTTATACACACTAGTTAGCATACCAAGGAGAGTAGTATTATTTGGGTTCCAGAGTATCAGTATTAAGTTTAAAAAACAAAAAAGTCCTCTGTGTAATATGTAGCAGGTATATGCTATTTAGTTTAAGGCTATTTTTCTTCTGTCTCACTTTTTCTACTGTTCTATACGTAAGCAATAGCTGTTTATAGGCCTGTTATGTACCAAGGTGTATCCTTGTTGTTTCAGAGAAATGGTATATAGCTGATTTTTTTTTTTACTTGACGTGATTGTAATAATGTCTTTTGTGTAGAGTGTAAGTAAACCAGGTTCAGCGATTTCTCATGGAAATTAGCACTTTGTAGGATCATAATGGCCACCATCTATTTTCTGTTGTTTAAGTGCACTAAGCTAGCACAGTGATTTATCCTATGATCCAGTAGTCAAAAAGGTGGTTTCAGGTGCCAGACTTGCATTTCAGGCCATGATCCTCTTAATGCTTGTTTACTTAACAGGTTTGAATGTGGCTTTTTTTTTTTTTTTTCCCTCCCCCAATCCTGGGTCATTTTGCTGGTCCAGTTTAAAGATGTTGCACAGTGACACAGTGAATGTGTTAGAAGGAAAAGGGCTGGAAATGAGCAACTAGCTGCATACAGAAGAAAGATGTTCTGATACCAATTCTGTTGTTGGTAAAATCAGCAGTGTGGTTGATACTTCACAGTTTGGACTGTAGTTCAGCACTTATTTTAAGCTGGTGTGTACAGGCCAAAAGAAGATACTCCAGATACTCATTCTTGTCCATACTTTGATTTAACCTGTGGGGTATTGTCTGTGTTTGAGGTAGCTTTTGGTCAGACCTGTCTGCTGATCTAGTTTCCCATACCTTGGCACAAGGAGTTAAGCTGGTTTATTGGCAGGAATGATTAGGTGGGGAAGAGCAGAGCTCTTCTTAGCAGCAGCCAGGCATTAATCAGACAGCGGCCTTAGCCAGCTTTTCTTTGATTGTACCTAACTTAGTGTGCATAAATGATTATTCTAATGAATTAAAGAATAGTCCGAACAACTCGGTGGTCCAAATGTGTCCTTGCAGCGTTGGGGCCAGGGGAAGGCATTTGGCTTGGTTTTTGTTTTGTTCTTTTTTCCCCCCTTGGTGTCTTTGGAAATTGCCATTTTCCAGTTAATTTCTCCTGTAACTTGGAGATACAGCTCCCGTCTTCCTGTAGTAAAGAGTGGGTGTACTTGGTAACAGTGAAAGCTGCAAATATAAAATGCAGTATTCCCTAAGAACATTGGGATCTGTCTGCACAAAAAAAATTACATGTGTTCCCATCAACACTGGCTTTGTTGGGACTGGTGTGTACTCTTCCCACCTAGTTTTCTCCATTGTCCTAATGCTACTTAAGTTAGTAGTAGCAGAGAATGCATCCATAATTGGAAATCAAGTGTCTAATGACATTTTTACCTCTGCAGTGTATTGTTCCTCTGAAGCAGAGTTGAGGAGAGGTGTCAGTGCTCTATTTGTAGTAGGAAAACATCCTTTATCTCTGCAGCATCCTTACTTCCTTATCACACCTGCACCCTCTTTGGAGACATTCTACTTTTCTCTTGAAACTGCATTTAGGTTGCCTGTGAAGCTTTCTGGGATGTATGAAGTTGATGTATCTAAGGCCAGTTGTGCCTTTGGTACCTACCTTTTTGAGTGGACCTGCTATCATCATCCTTAAGTTTTGATGTTCTGTGGCACTAGTTAAACAACATTAAAAAAGGTTCTTTTCTAGATTATTGTGGTCTTACTACAATTGTGTCCTCTGGGAGAGGAGGAATTGTATAACTTTTCTCAGTCAGAGTACTTTTCTTTGTCAGAGATGGCTATTCTCGGGAACTGGCTGTTACTGGAAGTAGTTGTCTAAATTTAATCTCTATGTTTAAATAGATAATTTTTTTTTTTTAGTATTTTGTGCTAATGTTGCTTTGCAGATCTGATAATTTCTATTTACATAGAGATTTCAGAATCTTAAATATTTAAAAACCTGACTATGTGTAGACTTCCATGAGTCAGTCAGCTTCATCTCACTTGCAGAACTGGCATCAGATTTGAAAGGTCACAGAAATAATATTATTAGGGACTGGATTTCATCCATCATATTCTTTGAATCTGCCTTTTTATTTCATGGTGGCAGTAAAATGGTTAAGCAAATACCAAGACAACAATTCGTTTACTACCTAGCTGAATTCTCACCTTTGGTGTTCAGGGGAAACTGAACAGTTTCAAATGCACTCTGCTCCCTCCTCCTGTGGCTGGTCTGTATTTTATAAAAATGGAGCTGATTACTTCAGTGTCTGAAAAAGAAACTGTCTAATTTTAAATTACAATGTCGCTTTTTAAAATCTCAGCCTCTAGAAACTGCTCTTCTTCACTGTGCTATAGGTAGAATATGTCGTCTTCAAAAAATGGACTACAGGGGAGACAAACTTTGAAGGAAAAATAAAAAACAAACTAGTAGTGAGATTTTTAAAATGTCCCCTCAAATATAAATGCCTTTTAAATTCTATTGGTCAGTCTTTGACCTATTTTCAGTGGGAATAGCAAAACCTCTATCTACAATGAAGGAATTTCCTCTTTTGGAAAAGAATTTCTTTTTGTCTGATTTTTGGATATGTAGAAATACCCTGGGTGGCCTAACTTGATTTCTGTCTCTTCTGCCTCATCTGGAAGAACATAAAGCTCAAAGAACTTACCTGTTAAGAATTAAGGAATTTAATAAAATGTGTTTTATGAACATACTTATTTTCTTTATAATTAGGCTGTTTGTATTCCTTTTTTATTATATGTTCTTTGAAAATGCGGTGCATTTTAACCAGTCACTGTGGTTTGAATCTCTAAACAGGAATAGAGACTTGGATCAGGAAATGTTTTTCCCCATTTTTTTTTTCCACCTGATTACATATTAATACCAGGGGATATTAATGGTTTTGTTTATATTTAAACTGTTAAGCACTGTTTGTCTTTTGAGAACTTTATGATCTTGACATTCTCCCCCAACGAATTAGAAAGTTAAATATTTTGCTCTTATTGATGTAAGATGGAGTTATTTAAATTGTAAATATGTCATATGGTGTAATATTTCATTCTAATAGTTCTTAGTAGAATAAAATATTTTGTGGAAGAGAGCAAGACAGATATAATTTTGGATAAGTATTTAAAACGTACAGCCACTGACCAGATTTATTTTACACTTCGCTTGTGTTTCTGGCAGAATTGCTTCTTTGTTAAATTAGTAGCATGATTTTTTTTTTTTTTTCCTCCCCATCCAGCATCAGGCTTTTGATGGAGAAAGGAATGTGTGTAGTAGAAATAATAGCTGATTTCTTAAAGCATTTTTTAAGGAGAACTAGTTTTACTTGAAAAGTTCATTCACGTTGTCTTGGCAGTGAGCACTTTTACATTTGCTGAAAATGGATCAAAGAACGAGCTGTAAACAAAGGTTAATGATAAGATGCTGGAGGAGCTCAATGAAGAAACAGTGGTTAGAAGGGTGTTGCAGGAGTTGGTTGCTGTTAAATTAATCAAGGTGTAGTCTTCTTTAAACCAAGAAATAAATAGCATTTTAATTACATTTATGAACTGGCACAAAATACAGAGCTGCTCTGAAGATAAATAATTAGAAGATCTAGCATGTATGGGGAAACAATTAATTGAATTAATTTTAGTCTAATCCAGAATTCCACTCAAAAGGAAATAAAGGGAAGAAGAATTTTAGGAAAATAGTGCAGTAAACCCTGAAAAAGGCTTAGGATGTGATACGTCTTTTTTGGACTGAGGTTTTGTTGCAAGCTTTTATTGTATTTTTGTTTGTAAAAAGACTGTTGGGAGGAAGGAGCATGGAAATTGCAGCTAGAACATCAAGCTGGAGAAGTTATCTACAGGCAAATCCATTTGCAGGCAGCATATCTAGATGTGGCCGAACAAAACAGGTTGCAAAGAAGGGAGGAAACACTATAGGAAATGCTCGAGTGCTAGGGTGGTTAAGGCTTTCTGCCTTTATAACTTCTTAACGTGGGAGATAGAATTAAATTGGCATCTGCTTTTTTGTTTCTTTTCACGTGGGTGTAAAAGGACTATTTTTTTGTCCCATCAGAGCCAGGGTGTTGAGTTTTGGCTAGTAATAAGATCCTTCAGTGAATAAACAATCTATTTAATTGTATAAGCAACCTTCCATACTGACTGTTACTTCTCACATGCTTCTATTCTCTTTCTTAATGCTTTTTAATGTGTACTCCTTTATAGTGGTACAATCCATTGATTTAAGTACAAATAAAATTTTTATACAGAAGCTGGTCACTGCAAGTTCAAACATGTGCCTTTGGGTCTCTTAAGCAGACATCAGTAACTTCATGAAGTTGTTTTACTGTACTATCATTATGTCCTGCTTGTATTTCAGGGTTTTGATTATAAAAATGAAAGCTTTTTGTTTCTCTTGTGCATCTCTACTTAGTAATCCAGCATTAATAACAATGAAAATAAAAGGAAATTTGCCTTGTTCTTAAAACAGTGGTCTATTTTTCTGGTTTAACCTAACAGTTCTGTAATGGTGTTGGCATTGCAGATACCACAGTATCCAGGTGTGTGGAAACACTGGTTCTTGGGTACACTTCACAGCTGGGGAAATGCAATACCTGTGTATAGAAACAAGCTAAATTTTAATATTCCTTTCATTGCTATTTTTTTTTAATGTTCTCTATCATCTATTAATACTTGTTTGGTTTTTTTTCCAATCATCTCAAAGTAATTTTCTAGGTTGCCCTTAAAAAGGGATGGGGGGAAAAAGCAAATAAATAAAAAAAACCACACTGACACAGGGAATCTTGAATGCAACCTTCCAGGTTAATTGTGTGGCATAGAAGTTAGGCATCTCTGACAGATGTTACAAAGTTTATCTACAGCTTCATTTACAATCTTATTGCCAATATGTAGTGCTGATTGAGGTATGACACAATCTGTAGTCAGCTGAACCTAAAACTTGCTATTTAAATGTCAAAAGCATATTTAGAGTTAACCAGTCAGCTTCTTTGCTTCTGTGTACTTCTATGACTGGTGGGGGTGGAAGGCAGGGAAATCACTACTGTCTGTGTCCTTACTTGCTTTTATTTTTAATCTGTCTTGTCTCTTTTGGGCCTCTATACAGTATCAGGCACAGCAGGCCTATAGGGACTACTCTATAATACAGGCATATGATCGAGTACAGCTGAACTACTGAGGCTGGAGTACTGCCCTTGTCAAATGATTCAGTGCCTGCACTGAGTTTGTCACACAAAACTTGCAGTGCGGACAGTCCTGCTTCTATCTTACGATGCCAGGAGCAGTATCCAGGGTGTGTTTTAATGTAACTGGGGTGCCATATGCAATATGGTGAGCCATAGCATTACATCATGTGGAAAAATGTGCCAAGGGGATGGATTACTTAGTATGTTTAGTTGCTTTGAAAGCAGAGATCCTTCAGTAGTTTAGCACCAGGACAAAAAATGGGGAAAGGATTAATTTGGAAGAGTTAGGGACAAGGATTTTAAGGGTTTGGTGGTATCACATAAGTCTCGTGACTTCCAGATACTAATGTAGACAGTCACTGCGTGTGGCATGCCAAGTTATTTGGGAACTATGCTTGGCTCAAATCCATTTGTGTACAAATCTCTCTGATCCCTAGGGTGAGGAGAAATTATGGCAAAATCTAGCATGAAGATCTACATCAGCTGAGACTCACTGGAATCTCCAAGCAGGACTCACAGAGGGGAAGATAAGTTTTTTTCCTCTTTTAACAAGTACGCTGTAGCCGTATCTGACATAGATATTTTTTTGGTGTCTGTCAGCTTAAAGAGTCCCAGGCTGTTTGCAACTGCCCTGTGCCACTTCATTCTTGTTTGTTATACTGGCTCAATTGTTTATGCAGCTGTGCAGCAAAATGATTCTGCTGGAGCAGGGAAGACTATATATTTATAATTTGCATATATATATTTATAATGTTTATAAATTTGTTCAAGCAGCAGGCTATTTCTCAGCTGGATCAATTACCTTATTCGTGGCATGGTCTCCCACACAGCTCTGCCAGCATACTGGGGAGCCAGGGCCCTGAGAGGCTGAGCGCAGCCTCCAGACACCTGTGCTTGTAGTGATTTCAGAGAGAAGGGAGCAGGTCTGAAATGGAAATGAGAGCATGTCAGAACCCCTTGCTGCTTATGCACACCTCTGAGGTTATTGCTGTGTATATCCCTCCATGGAGAAAGTTGTGTGGCCTTCAGAATTGCTGTTGGATTTTCTAACTAGAGAGGGAATGCTGGGCTTATTAGCTAACTTAATTGAAGTATGTTGTGTAATATATCATAGTATACAGTGGTTGCAGTTGCATTCTGAATATTTTAATATAATTCTTTTCCCCCTGTGGTTAGCCTTATGAGGAGTTTTTAAAATCTGTTGTCAAGCAATAATGCTGGCATCTAAAATAAGGCTGGCTTGTCTATCAGAAATATAGATTAGTCTTTCATCAGTGCTAAAGAGAGTGAGGCAAATTAGTGTGTTAACTGTAGTATCAAAAAGTGAGAGTTTGCTCCTGGGCAATTATTGCAATGCTATTGGCACATTTCAGTGCATTTTGTGGTGATTTAGCCCTGTTTCAAAGCTCTGTGACCCCTAAAAGTGAAGCAGAGTAAACCAGCTAGATTGTGGAGTGCCAGTCATCTTCATTTAGTTTATGGTGAGATTTTTAGCCAGGCTTGTGAAGGAAATGAATGATGTCATCTTTCTGTCCCTGCTCCAGTATACATTGACCCTCTTGGCCACTATGAGAAAAAGATTATAAAATCAAGAATTTCCATATAAATAGGTGTCGGGACAGGAAGGATGTTCCTTCGAGTTCCCTTCAGGGTGCAATGCAAGTTTGTTAGGCTTGAGAAAATTCATATAGGAGAAACCCATGTTAATGAATTCACGGGCTATAGAAAAACTATACCCAGAGATTGTGCCGGATCATGAGCAGAAGAGGGGAGTTGTAGGAAACAAGACTTCGTTATTGACAGTGACCACAGAACTGCTTGGTTTTGTTTTCCTTATGGCTTTTGATGCTCCTAGCATCATGCCATCAAGCTGTAGCAACTCTTTAGTAACCAAACTGAAAGGCTTTTAAGAATGCAAACCTGAAACAATCCTGCAGGCGGCTGGTGAGGCTGCGGTAAGCATAGGGAACAGGCAGGCTCCATTTTGGATGCCTGACTGTTGCTATTCTGAGTTGCTCTATGCTGTGCAGTGCTGCTTAACTTCCTGCTGTTTTCTAGCTACTCAGATGATCAGTCCTCGTTTGTGGTGTGTTTTGTTTTTTTTTTTTTTTTTAAAACCAGCTGCTTTTGTGGCGTGCTTCTTTTCTGTCAGGACAGCGCACAGTAACAAAGCCACGTTTTATTCTCTGGTAGAGGTTGAAGAGTGTCTTTCTGTATGTTAGAGCCCAGTGCCAGGAGAAGGCAGTGGTCAGCTACTGCAAAATAGATGGTCTTTTTCTCTGCTTTAAACCTTAACTGTATAACAGATATTCTGTGTCAGAATCTGGGGAGAGGTTTGGGTTAGGGCTGAAATGGAAGAACAAAGGAAAAGGTAACTATCCTGCTTCTTTACTGAATAAAAATGGGATTAAAAAAAAAAAGTGGGGGCAACTAAACCCCCTTTTCTACTGCCTGTTAAATGCCTTCTTGAAACACTTACTGTTCTTGTAGGTCTCTTAACTGCTGTTGCTCATTGTTTTCCCATGGTTTGCTTGCTCCTAGGTGGAAACCTAGTAATTTGCAGAATGGGAAGTAATGCGTCTTGAGTTATAAACAAGCTTCTGTGTTTTGCTTACTTTTCTTTCTTTTTTCTTTCTTTTTTTTTTTTTCTTGTTGTGGTGATGAGTTATTTATGGGTGGGTTGGTTGTTTTTGGGTTTGTGGGGTTTTTTGGGAGGTGATGGTGTTGTTTTCTTTTCCATTTGTTTGTTCCCCTACCTCTTGTGGTTTAACTAATGTTTCTCTAGTACTTCTGGGAGACCAGTGTTAGAATGGTCAGGTTGATACTTTGTTCTTGTGAAGAAACATGTTTGTCCCTAGTTTACCTGTTAATGTATTGGTGTTTTACTGATTTTTGTGGTTCTGATGGAGGAAATGAGGGAAAGATACTGTTAAAGCTTCCAGCTGAATGAGCCCGAGGCACAAAAAGAGTAATGAGGTAAAGAAATCACTCATTTGAGTAATAGTGTGCTTTTTTGGTACATGTCATTGCTAGTAAAGTTCATGTTTGGGAGGAAACGTTACATTTCTCCGTGATTTCAAAAGCCCTAGTAGAACAAACCTCAGATTTCCAGTTGATACTGTTGTGCTACTAAGTGTTGATTAGGCGGAGCTCCCACTGGAGCCTTTGGATGCTTTAGTTAATTGGCTAGAGGGACCACAGAGGGATGCTGTGTGATGTGCTGTGTACATACCTGGTGATTGGAAAATCTAGAATGGTTTCGGTACAATGCTGCTTTTAAATACTTTCATAAATTTGCCAGGCTTCTTTAAGCTGCTGCAATGTATGGAAAGAAGAATATTCTCCATCATCTTTTTTGCTGTTGCCTGGATGCTTTTAATTCACTAATAAAAACACTTAATATTTTCTTTCAGTCTCCAGAGGGTGCTGAAGGCAAGGATGCAGCAAAAGTAACTAAACAAGAGGCAAGTATTTTTGTTGTTGGTGGTAGTTTTTTGTTGGCTTTGTTTGTTTTCTTATGTATTATGGTGTGTAATTAACTGGAGGTCCTCAGTCTTGCATTTAAGATGACTACTCATTGCTCTGGCATTTCTAGTGAGGTGTTTTCAGTGGGAAATGAAAATGACAGTAAACCATGTTTGTAGCTTATTTGGCATAATTTGGTTTTGGTGTGCTGAGGATTCATGCAGTTTACTTGTACACAAAATAAATTTCAGAAACACTTCAGGCTTTGTTAGACAAGCTCTGGTGGATCTTGTGGCAATGCTGTGTGGAAATGTAGTTCTCTGTTGGGTTGGCAGAAGAGGGTTAATGCACACACCTCAGCCAGTCTACTTCTAATCTATTCTTAGCTTAAGTGACTGATGGAAGGGCGTCTTGAATTAAGATACCAGACTCTAAACTGGAGCAGCTGACACATTTGTGTGTGTTCTTTGTCTGAATGTGTTTTTAAGGGCACAGTAATTTCTGTCAGAGAAAGCAAGGAGACAGCTGGTGATGCCTTGACCTCTACAGCAAAGTTTGCTAGTTTGTCACATCTCTTAATGTGAATTTAAAAAAACAGATACAGAACTATGAGGATTCATTTTCATAGGTTGTTGTCTTTTGTGGCAGACAAAGCTAAATCAGGACCTTGGAAAGAATGAGTGAATAATCAAATGAATTAACAATTAATTGCCTTTCTTGTAAATCCGTGAAAATATTTTAACAGGAAAAATAGTCTAATGACTAAATTACACTTTCTGAATTGAGGAGTTGGTTGTTGCTCAGTCGAGCAGAAATGTGAAAATATTTCAAGCAATAGTAAAGCTTACAATAGGATCCTGAAAAAAACAAGTAGAGTACAAAAGTGGTCTGAGAAGAAAAGATTTTGATACCTCAGTATCTTCCTATGGAATTTCCTTGAAGATAAATTATTTTTTTACATGAAGTATGGAAAGGCTGACTAAATCACAGTAAATTATAATCTCCTTTGCTCTGAATGTTTTTCACTGTCCAAATTTAAATGTTATTAAAAGAGACAGAAAAGTCAAAAGTTCTTTCCCCTAAGAATTTAAGACCTGATTGCTAGAATAAAGGCTGAAAGCTTGCAGAAGTACACAAGCTCTCTGGAGGGAGCCACTGACTCTGAAATACGAATAAGGCTGTTGATGCTACAGAAAGAAAACCTCACAAAAGAAGTTAGTCTCAGTAGAAATACCTGTTGCTTAGTGTGTGAATGAGGAAAATAGTAGTAGGATCAGATTAGAAACTCTGGGTTCTCTTGGAATAGGTAAAACTTGAAATAGGAAGCTTGGCTTCAGTTTGAACCAAGAGAGACCTGTGTGGATGGCTCTAAGGAGATCTCCTGAACTATTTTAAACTAAACATCTAAGATTGGTAAGAACTTGAGAGCGTGCAGGGTGAAGTCAGAGCTCCCTATGAGGTAGATAGCAGAGGCTAGCACAGAAGCCATAAAACTTTGCATCTGAAAAGGTAAAGAGCAGTCTTGAGAAATAAAGCTGTTTAATTCATGGCTATGAAAACAGGCAGCCAAGCCAAAATACAAAAGCTGCAAATCTAAATCTGGGTAATTTGGACTATCTGGCTTTAAATGAGGACATTGATACAATGGGCAACTGAGAAGCCTGTTGGGACACTGTGACACCAAGGCACAAAATATACAGGGTTGAGAACTAAGTAGCATTAGTGATAGAATGGCTTTCTGTTATGTGTCTTTAATATTTCTTTAGATTAATAAAATTAATAAGTACAGCAGAATCCTTTATGGATTGCAAAGCCTTGTGTAGATGGGAAGCATGTAGTGTAGAAATTGTGCCAGGTATCATCTGACCACAATAATAGAAATGGCTGTGGGATGTTAAGGATAATCAGAGAGGCTCTGAAAACAGAAATAGTGTTGATGAAGAACCCTTCAGGGATTTGGTAAAAGGCTCAGGGTGGCACTACAAAGACAAAAAAGTTAAAACTATAATTGCTTGCTTCCTGGAGGAACAAATCAAAGGACCAATAAAAGAATAACCAGCTCTTTATTTGGTCCTCAGTAGTATGTAGGAGCTAGTTAGAAAGACAGTTGTCAAAGAACTATTCTGTAATTATGACCATAATATATACAGGTTCATCATCCTTGCAAGAATGTAAGTGCAAATAAACTCTATAGTAAGATTTTATACTGATGAAGGGGATTATATTTATATGAGAGCTTATTAAAAGGAGCAACTAAAAAGTTCAGTGGTTTCAGGTGGCAGAGAGGCTTTTTGATATGCCATGCTAAAGGCTTTCAGAAATGCATATTATTTTTCAAAAGGCCCCCCCAACCCAAACAAACAAACAAAACCACCAACCTAATCAACCAAAACCAACAAGACAAAAAAACCAACCCACACAATACCACAACAACAAACAAACAAAACCCAAACCAACAAACAAAACCACACAAAAAACCCAAACAGAATGGCTTAGTAGCAAAATAAGGGAAAATTATTATTTTTGAAGTGTTGGTGAAAAATAACGAAGGAAGGAGTGAACCCTCTAGCATGGCAAATGTGGAGCTGAAAAACAGTAATGTAACTCCTGCTCTGGAGCATGTTTAGGGAGGTTGTCACAGTGGAGCCTTTTCTTACAAGTGTAGGGTCTGGAGGACTTTCTTTGAGCGTGAGCAAGAACTTGGTATTCACCAGCAATTGCCAAACTGCGAAATGCAATATTTAATGTACGGCTTGCACTGGCCTCAATACCAGTGTAACTGAAGGTAATTAAATTCTCTCAGGACTTTACATAAGGTTTCTGGAAAATAAAGCCTGTGAGTATAACTTGCAAAAGTAGTTTGCTTGTTTTTTTTAAAACCCAACCAACAAACAACTAAAAGAAAACAGAAAACACAAAACAAAAAAGTGCATGTGGACAACTGTGTAATGAGAAGAGTCAACATGAATTTTGTAGAGAGAAATCACACTTTAGGCAGTTGAGTTCTTTGTAGCAATCAACAGGTATAAGAACAACAGCGTGCCAATTGATAAGGGTTACTTGCATGTAAAGAACACTCTTTGATAAGGCTCCCCAAGCAGGTTCTGAAAGAAACTGAGGTAGCATGGATTAAAGGGAAGAATTCTTTCTAATAATCAGTAACAGGTAAAGGTATGAGAAGAAAGTATGGAAGAAGTAGTTATAATTGTTTCTCCTCCATTATGAAAATTCAGTGGAGTACTGGAAGGATTTGGTTTTTGGGCTTGTGCTGCTGAACGTATTCACTAATGATTTAGGAGAAGAGGTACTGGAAAAATTACAAAATTTGCTGAAGCTTACAAAAAATGATCAGGGTTGTCAGAATTGAGAGAGACTCAGAAGGCTGTCACATCACTGATAACTAGGTGACAAAATATCAATAGAAATTCAATGTAGAGATCTAGAAATTAATACACAGGTGGGAGAGGAAGACACTGTGGTCATCACCAAATCAGCTGTTAATCAGGAAAGAGATTTTGGAATCACAGTGAATAGTTATTAGAAAATACCAGTTCTTCTAAGGAAAAGGTAACTAGAATATAGGGGAAAAAACCTAAAGGACAGAGTGCAAAGCCTAAGTGTTATCACCAGATTAATTTGTATGGCTCCCAGCTGTGGGACTACTAAATGAAGTTCTCCTGGCTCTTCTTTAAAAAGACTCGTAATAGAATGAAAAGGATACCAAATACAAGTGGGAGAGAGGATGCAGAGCAGCTTTTGAAACAAAACAGAAACCACCACAAACTCAAACAACCCAGATTTTCTAGATTCTTTTTGCGTAGTAGAGATATGATAAAATCATCAACAATACAGAAAAGGCAGTCAGGGAATTATTACTCACATAACCTGAAAACAAGAGGAACTCAGAGAAAGCAGGAGGCAAAAAGTTTAAAAGAAAGACAACAGAGCAGAAAGTTTTGCTTTTTCTTTTCCACACAATGTATAATCCTATTATGGAACTCATTGCCACAGGATGTTATGGAAACTGAAAGTGTAAATGGGTTCACTAGGTTATTAGACAAATTTATGGAGAAAATGACCCCTGGGGACTATTAAACACATGATGTGTATATAATACCCAGGTTGGAAAGTTCACAGCTTCAGATTGCCAGAAGCTGGCACACTAGGAAAGTGCAAAGTGTTGTTCTGTTTCTGCCCTGTTTCATAGACACTTGCTGTAGACACTTTGCTCTATTGGACAAGTTGCTACTTTCCGGGTTAGTACAGCTGTTTGGTGGAGAAAAAAGGTTACAAGAGAACATTAAAATGTGACCTTTGCTGACTCGACTTAAGTTTCTTCCTTATAATTAGATAAGACAAAATATATACAAGCTCTGAATGAGAATTAAAATGACTTAGCTGCCAGGCATTTTTAAAGAGCTGCAGGTTTATATTGACTTTCTTCTTATGGCAATACAAGCCTTCTTTCAAGCCAATAACAGAAGAGGAACAGTTGGGGAATATGGGAATTGTAATTTATCTGAAACAAGACATTATCCTTTAAAAAAGCAGATGCTAACAAAAAACACCAGTGCCCAGATGCTGAGCGTTAGAAATTTTTTTTTTAAAGGAAGATGCCTTGAGCTTGGAGTTCTTTGATTACCTGACCAAGTGAAATTTTTTATTTAATCTGTTATAAAGTAGTGCTACACTGCTTAACAAGCAGTTGATACTCCAAATTGCCAAGAAAAGAGATGTTTACTTTTTGTTTTGTTAATGATGCATAAAGATTTGATAGCTGAAAATATCTTCAGGTGGTTTTTGACAGGACTTTTGGATGCAGATCTGAACTACTCACTACTGCTTTCCACTAAGAATACCTAAGTGGCTCCAATAAATACAAATTACAACATTCTTGAGATATTAACAGCTTTTTCCTGTTGAAGATGTGTGGAGCCATTTTATTTTTAGCTCAACTTAAATGCAGAGTATAATTAAGATCTTTTTGATTCACTTTTTAAGCTGTGTTACATTGGATGTTGTTGCAGTTGAGTTGTGCCTTTATTTTGGCTGCAGGTGTGATTCTGGTTTTCTGTTAAAGACCAAACTCTAATTCTGTTTGATAACCATGCTGTGTGACTGGATCATGGGTTTTAATGAGTACAAAAATATTGCGAACAAACTGATGATCTTACAGTCACTTTTAAGACTCAACTAACCTACAGTAATAGATACATTACAAAGAACAGAGTGAAACAAAATTTAATAAGGAAGAGGTGTTGAAGTGATAAAGTGGAGGGAAGCAGAATATCTGACTTCCTTCTTTCTTTTTGAGAATTGCATTTAAATAGAAGAAATAATTTCTCCTTCTCTTCCTGCAGCTGTCTTTGTGCACTTGGTCTCTCAGAGTGTGTGGGGAACTGAGGAAGTGGAAGGACTTAAGTTTCATGTTTTGAAATTTTAGCACTCTGATATCCTCTAGGGAAGGATAGTGACTTTAGTCTGCTGTTAATCAGATGGTATTTTTACCTGCTATTACAAGTAGCATCTCCTAGATTATAGAAACATCATTCTAAGTATTTATGAGGAAGGTTCAGTGTCCTGTACACAGCCAAGCTTGTTCTATTTGTGAACCTTTCATAGAGCAGCAAGGGACTTGGAAATATTGTAGAATAGGAGGGGGAAGTATTTAACCATAGGGAGATTTAGATGTTATAATTCCTGAACAATTTTTACTGATAATTTTCACATCACTTATGTTCCTTAAAAACTTTGATCACCCAGGAAGATGTGAATAGCATTTGGCAATAGAGATGTATTTTCTAGGGGTGTATTTTATGCTGTGCCATTAAAGAACTGATGTTATATTGCTTTGGATACTGTTTGCTGTAAGCCCATAAAAGCATTTCCTCCTTCTATTTTCCTGTAGCCCACAAGACGATCAGCAAGATTGTCAGCTGTAAGTATGTGTAACACCTCTCGGTATATACTTTTCTAAGCACATATGGTTTCTCAGACCAAACAGGCTTGTTATGTTTTGCTTGTTTCAATTTTTATTTCTCTTGAGGGATATTTAAGAACTCTAGAGCTAAAGTTATCTGTGTTTTCTTGGTTTCAGGTTTCAGGTTGTTCTGACAAAAGATGTATTTCCCCACCTCAGTGCAACACTGTCTGTTCGTGCAGTATTGACTTTGTATCATTTTGCAGGCTGATATTAGTTGTGGAAATGCAACTGCTTCTCTGGGAAGGAGAAAGAGCTGTCCTTCAAGGACTTCATTTGACGCCACTACTAGTATTTGGTTTTAGTTCCTCTTCTCTTTTAGAACATATCTGACTACTTTCCTCCCCCCCTCCACCTAGTTACTGCTATTTTCCATCTTTTACTCTTAGAATGACCCCCAGATTGCTTGCTGAGTGAGCTAATGCAAGTGGGTGTGTACAGCAATGAGGTGCATTAAGGTTTTTGAGTCTTTTCTAGATGCGTACTAATGAGCAGGAAGTAAGAGAAAGTGTGGGGTGGGGGGAAGCTGGGGTGTGGAGGTGGCTGGGTGGTTACTGGTAATAGGTCTAACACATTGTGCAACTACAAATGTTTTATAGAAACCCGCTCCACCAAAACCTGAACCCAAACCAAGGAAAACCACAAAGGTAAATACTCTTCTTTTTACTTGCCATCATTGTAGCCAATACTAAACAATTGTACTCCTTCTTTGCATTGCAAATGGTTCAGTTCACAGTGTTTTTGTGAAGTACAGCTCCCCTGCCCACCCTGCAAGCTCCCTGTCCCCTCCCCCAATTAGAAAAAAAAAATTAGATCATTCTTTTCTTTCTGTTCCACCCCTGCCTGGCCTTGTTACTGGTCCAAACAAAATGTCTTGCCTGCTTGAAATGCAGACCATGTTAGTTTGCAGTTAATTCCTAGTTTAAGAAGAATCTTTACCTTTTCTACACCTTTCCTGAAATGCACAGGTTTAGTTGAGTAGACTCTACCTGAGACCTAGCAATCTCTACAGCACGATTTGAGATTATTCTGTGCCATCCTGCTTCCTTGTCTAGAGGGGCAGTACCTCATTTCATAGTGAGAAACTCTTATCTGTTCTTGAAGCTTGGTCGTTGCTGAGAATGCACAATTATAATTAAAGGTGAAATTAAATACATTTAAATTGAATGGTTTGGGTTTTCTAGGCCAGTTACAGTCAAATTAAAATCTTATTAGTGTCTGAAATACCTTTGCAAAATTTCTGCATATAAATCATGTACTTGAGAAACTGTAGATTTATTTGTGCCCAAAGGGAATGTTAAATAAGAGCAGTTGCTGTATTGGGGAGGGGAAAAAAAAAAAAAAAGCTGGAAACTGAGTCTAGCACTATCATAGTTACTTTTTTTCGTGGCCTTTTTTTTTTTGGTATCTCAGTGGGGCAAGTATCAGGATACAAAGTCTGTGTGTTGCCAGTAAAACTCTGACTTTGAACACTTCATGATTTATCACATGAAATCAGCAGTAAGGTCTTGCTGAGTCCATCCTGCTGCCTTCTTAAAAAAGCCTGTTAATAAAGAAGGGAATATGGCAGCTTCTGTGGCTTCATGTGCATGTTGTCAAATGAGCTCGGTGTTACGGAGTCAGTCTAAGCTGACATAAGAGACATTTGAAGCTCATTTCAGGCAATGCAAATCCTTTACAGTGTTATTCTAAGTAACTTCTCAATACATTAATCTGCTTTTTTCTGAACTCTTAACTGGATCATATTTTAAGGATCATATTAATCTTGATCTAAATAGAAAAAGCAAGTGTGTACTCTGAAACTGCTAGTAAACAACTGAAAATGGTATGGATTTAAGATAATTTTTAGTGTTAAAAGCTTGCAAATTGCCAAGCCAAGCCCTTAGCATATTCTTCCTTAGGTGAAGAGTTAGGATACTCGCCACCAGTAAGCTTCTCAGTTAAGCATCTTGAAGCTGAAGGGTGAAAGAAGTAATTCAGGCTGCCCTGGAACTAGGATTGCTGGCACTCCTTCCTCACTGCCCTGCTCCTGTATGGGAATCACTGGAGAAAGGTAGTTAGTGAAGGGAGACTGACCTCAATATCCCTGTTCACAGCTACTGTTGCCATCTTGCATGAAGAGTTTGGAGCAAATGATCACACAGAAGATCTCTGTGGTGTTTATCATAACTACTTTATATACTAATGTGAAATATTAAATATCATTTAATTTTTTATTCTACTGCACTTAAAAGCCTTAACGTATGTCTCTGCTAGCTTTAGGTCACAAATAGAAATATGTATATACAGCAAGAAAGGGAAAAAAAACCCGTCAACTTCAACATATGAATTGAGAGCAAATCTCCAAATGAAACTATAGCTGTTAGAATAGTTCCTTTTGATAAATTCTCTGCTTTGTGTTGCTGCAGATGGAATTTTATCTGTGTTTGCCTCCCTAGTGTCTTGGTTGGTTCTTTCATCGACATGGAATGAGCATCACAGATGTTATCAAAGTAACAAAAGGGCAGCCAACAAAAATGCTTATTTTTTAAAATCTAATTTAATATTTCATGTTAATCAGAAGTGTGGTGCTGTTACACAAACAGCATGTTGTAGCTGCTTGGCTAAATAAGCTTTCAATGTGCTGTAATTGGATTTGTTCATACAGATATCTTGTATATACCTCTGTATAATACAGCTGAGCTCTATCAAAATAGTTTCAGGGGTTTTTGTATCCCTTAATGAAACAGTCCCTTTTGAAACAATAAGGAAGCAGACAGCAGCATTTTCTAGAAATTTTGAGACTCTCTGTAGAACTTCTGTGGATATACGTTTTTCCAGGTAGTCTTTAGCTGGTTTTCTGTTTGAATCTAGCCAAGATTGGCTTTTTAGTTCATGTGAAATTTTTTTTTTTTTATAAAGATGTAGGGTTCTGGATACTCGCACAATGTCTATGCCCATGTTTTTAATCTTCTGTTAGAAGGAACCTGGAACAAAGGCCAACAAAGGTGCTAAAGGGAAGAAGGATGAAAAGCAAGAAGCTGCAAAGGAAGGTACTACACCATCTGAAAATGGTGAAAATAAAGCTGAAGAGGTACTTTCCACACATACCTCCTGCTGATTGAATCAGTGTTTTTTAATTATTCAGCCTTTCAGCCATTGATAGCATGTTCATAATGTTTCTTTTTATTGCCCATAATGTTATTGCAGATTCGCATCTCTCGCTCAACTGTTAGTGTTTCAACATCCAGAGGTGCCCCACCCAGCACACTGTCAGTAAAAGGGCAGATTGAAACAGTGAAAGTTAAGGGTACGGTAGAGCATTCAGCATGTGTGCAGTGAATAGAAACAGATAGTAGTGTGGTGCTTTTCAGTATGAACAATGGAAGCTGACAGGTAAGGCTTGTATTGATTTTGAAAAGCTGGGAGCAATAATTTAAGAAAAGTGTGTGAATGTACAATGTTCTGTTTGTGTAAGTGTAATATGGGCATAGGTTTGAAACTGAGCTGTTGCAAATAAGAAATCGTAGTAGTAAGGACAGTTTGGGTCTTTAGGAATGTAATGGCCATTTACTATAGTAATTAACTTCTTTCTTTCTTCTCCACAGGCTCAGAAAACTGAATCTGTAGGTGACAAGAATGAATGAAATATCATGAAAATTTTGGGTTGATTTTATGTACCTCTTGGACAACTTTTAAAAGATATTTTTATCAAGTATTTTGTAAATGCTAATTTTTTTAGGACTATGATAGTTGACATATTAAACTGTATATGAACATTTCCCTTCTCATAACAGTGCTTTTAGAAATTCCCATTGTTGCCAAGTAATATAAATATCAACTTAATATTGCAAGGTATGTGTAAAATTGGATCAGCATTCCATACACTTGCTTTAAAAAAAATTAAGTCTTGTGCATATGGTGATGTTTTTACTGTGCGTATTTGAATTTTTCATGCAGTTTTTCTAGAGCAATAATCAGTGGTGCTTTTGTACTTAGGGTTTATGTGATTTTAATGAAACATGGATAGATGTGGCCACCTGCTGACTATTTTGGGTTCTTTTAATGGATTAAAATAAAAGGTCTCCTTGCCTGCAAAACTACAGCCTCCTAATGTTTTCTCTAAATCTGAGGTATGCCTTACTTGTATTTTCAACTGTTACAAGGAACACTAAATGATTTAGCAATGATTGTTTTGCATGCAGTCTGTTTGCTTTCTTGCTGATGTCTGATTAAAAAACACCCATGCAGGAGTAGCAGGCTGGGATTTTCAGTGGCCCACAACTTAAGGGACTTAATACATTCCTCATAGATACATTCTTCAGATGTACTGTCACAGGGTGAGTAGAGTTGCCGTACTCTATCAGGATATTGTGTCTGTAATGAGCTATCATTACAGAATGAATTGCTTGATTGATAGAGACATACAGTAACTTAAAAGTAGCTTTGTTTCTCCACGTTCTCTTTTCATTAACATGCATCATACTCTATGGAAACCTTTCTTTCTATCTGCAGCCTCAAACTTAATAGTAATTGCTGTTCTGCTTCATCTGAGGACAGTTGTTAATTCGTTGAAATCGCTGTTAAACAGCGCTGTATATTTGGTACCTGGTAGAAACGGAACAATGAAAGTTATTTTTGAGGTGATTGTGGTGGTACGGTAGATTAGCTGATGCTGGTTTAGTGTCCATGTTTCAGCTCTGCAGCTCATTCTAAGCACCTTTTATAATTTTTCTCCTTCTCTTTTCTCTAGGGGCCCTGGTATTTCTGTTGTTACTTCTGGGATGGGAGGGGTGAGAGAAAAGATGTTCCCTGTGCTTCAGTAGCATTGATTTGTATTGCTCAAGTGGTGGCCATTATGTCTGAGGATACCTTTCGCTTGCTTAAGTCAATAAATAAATGACTGTTGCCTGACCTAGCATTCTTTTTATTCTTTGGGAAGAAATCTCCAGTTGCCTTTTTTAATTAAAACAGAAAAGAAGCCAAGCCTCTCTACACTTAAAAATTGCAGATTGATTACCAAACCTCCATATACTAACTAGAATAGTAGTTAAAACATGCATTAAGATAAATGCCTCTTCTGCTCTCGTGATAGGTTTGCTACAGCCAAGTAAGAGGCAGCTGTTCTCTGTATTATTTAGTTATGCAAGAAAATATAAACTAAATTTGGCCTGCCTTTGGTGATGAAAGGCAGAGTGCTGTAACAGAACTTAAAGCCTCATGAGAGGGAAAGTCCATATTGTTACTCAGTGATACATTCTGATTTGCTTTGAGGGACTGGTAATTTAGACACTATCATAGAATTCTAGAATGCCTGCGGTTGGAAGGGAACTCCAAGGGTCATCTACTCCAACCTCCCTGCAGTAAGCAGGGACATCTTCAGTTAGATCAGGTTGCTCAGAGCTTCATCAAGTCTGATCAAACTCATGGGAAGTTTAACAGTGAACTTTTCCACAGAATCATACGAGTGCTTTTTCTAATAATTTGTCAATTTATGGGTTTATGGTTCCTCTGAGGAGGGGTTTTGTATACTCATCATTTTCTGTGGATAACGAGATTAGTTGACTAATTCTGTCTAGGCAGTTGGAGTTCTTGAATCGAACCTTTTAACTTAGATTTAATTTAGGCATGAGCATCACAAGACACTGATGCATTTCTGGACAGGCTTATTTTAGGAAAGCTTTTGCTAAATGCGTAAAAGGTGGGTGGAAATTGGGTCCTTAAACTGATCTCACAATATCCTAACCTAGTAATTTTGACACCAAATTATTCTGTTGGCTTGACCAGAAGAGGACATTCATTTCAATGCCAGAGTTCTCTTAGAAGCATTTAACAACAGAAAATCCACTTGGGTGAAGTTTAGTGAAGCACAAGATCCAGCTGTTTTTCAAAAGTACTTTGTAAATGTGCTGCTTTCCTATCTTTTTCATCTGTGTATCAGAGTTTTCAGAGAAATTTTCAAAAGCACTGTATCAAGTTCTTGAACATTTTTGTTAATAATTAGAATGGTCACACATTCAAACACAGTCTTCATGAGCAGCTGGTGATCTGCAGAGCACCTTCAGGAGTATTTTAGTAAGCATTTTAGTTTTGAAGTGTCACTTGAAAGTGCCAGGTGCTTGCATCTCAGCCAAGAAGAAACTTGCATTGTCAGTATTTAATGACTGGCTGCTTCACACTTGAACACAAGGTTTGGAGGTATCCCTGAAAGGGGTGTTCTTCCTTTGTAGGATGTAACAGATGGGTAGTTCAAGGTATGTTAAAAAACAAAACAACAACAAAAAAAAAGAAACTTGGGAAGGATAGACTGTTTTTAAGTTAAAAGAAGGCAGGTACACCAGAAACAAGAGTTAATGAATGATCAAAAAAAAAAAAAAAAATCACTTGAGTAGCTAAAGGTCAACCTTCCTTAGCTTTATATTATTTCTCTGGGTTGATACTTTCTGCTGCTTCCCTGCCCTTGATTGACCTTGGCTAATTGCATATGTTAGCACAAGGTTACACTTGATGTTTTGTCTCTTCAAATGATCAAGGCAGCTCTTTCGGAATGGAGAACCTTGCAGATGAGATGCAAACACTTAAAGGGAATACCAACGGAAAATTAATCCTTATGCTGAACAGCAGTAAAAATAATTTTTTTTTTTTGCTACACTTTGCTCAAGTCTTGAAAGCTTGAGAGTTATTTGTTCTGTTCATAACTGCAAAAAGAATAGTAGTAGGGAAAGGGAGAAGAAATAGCTAGAAAATAAGGATCCCTTATCATAACAAATAATATATATATGTGTTACATTTCTAGTGGAATAGGAAAAGCTGTGGGTTTTTTTTTTTCGTGTGCTTAGTTCTGTGATTTTTTTATTTCATTTTTTTTTTAATGTATTTTCAGAAGGGGAAAAATAAGGTCACCTAAATGTTTAGGAGAGAACATAGTTTAAAATCAAAGCAGTTCTACAGTCCTAAAGTATACATCATGATACCAAGCCTCAACATCCATGATGTTGATTAAATTTCTACTGAAATTATAGGAGATTTATATAACTCAATTATACAACTGAGTAAGTCACCATTCTGTATTTTGTAAAGGTACAGGGTCATCAATTGAGAAAGGGCAAAATAATCTGGACTGTGAGGGAGCCTATGTCTCTTCTGAATAAACTGCTTTTGAGCTGGCTGCGTTAGTGGACCTGTATTTTCACTTGTATCTTTGTGTCTGGGATACTGCTGGGCAGCTGACTGGTATCAGATTTAAGGTGACAACTGAGCCCACTATGTCAATTTATGTTACATAAGTCAGTAAACTTCTTTATTTGAATCAAAGCAGAAAAAGGTACAGGAGACTGTCTATAAACAAGTTCTGTGGCAAGAACACGGTCATTCTTCTGGATTAAGGTTTATTACTGTTCTTCTATTGTAGGAAAACTTGAGGGGTACTTCCACTGCTGCTTTAATTAACGTGTATATGTAACGATCAGGAGATGCACTACAATGTTCAGTGCCTATTTATTTTAAATGTAAAGACAAGAATTTTCTACTCCTGTTCTCCATAATAACCATACTTCTTGCTTTATTCAGAAACTATGAACTTAGTGTAAAAGCTGTTATTTGGCTAGATCTAGCCAAATTGCCACCAGTTGCCTTCTGTAATGTCCAATTTTGCATTTACAAGAAATCAGAATGAGATAATTATGGCTTTCCTAAAGAAAATGACAGGTAAACTACTTTGATACATTCCTCCCTTGTGATGAACCATAGTATTAGTCACAAAATAATTCATATGTAATAAGTGGAGACTAACGTGTTTGACTAGTACAGCAAAATACTCTTGTAAGCACCTTCAAAGTGGCTATAAATGAGTTCTGGTGAAAAATGACAACATTACATTTAAAATTTGTCTATTGATACAAATTCATCTCTTTTTTCCAAATGTGAATGGAAAAGCAGATTTGCATAACTGCTAAGATAAGGATAAAGCTAGTAATATAAATTCATGCTCAAAAGAGAAACGTGAGTGTATGGGGCCACTGTGCTTAATTTTAGTGCTGCATTTAAGTTACAGTAGTATAACTTGTAGGAATTGTTTTATCACTGTTTTGATTCTCATTTGGAAACAAATTTCAGACTTGGGGCCCATAAAAACTGAATTTGTATTAGATGATTTCAGGTACTAAGCTGTCTGATAGGAATCTTCTAATAATGAACAGTTTAATGGAAAGCAATATAATTTAAGATGACAATACAGCAACTGGAAGTAATGATCTTGTCAGAGTCCTTAGCCTATTTCTAACATGAATATAAAATATTACTGTAGTGCCTTATGAAATAAGAGTTGTAGCTCAAGAGTTTTTACCTTGTCCTGGGACCAAGCTGGGGAAGGCCGTTCTAAGTTCTTTTTGAGAAGAATCACAATAGAATATTCTAAAGATCTAGTTTCTTAAAACCAACCCAAAACCCTCCTAATTTCTGATGTTATATAGTATCAGGAATATTCTGTAATAAGTTGGAAGATGTGAAGTCTTAACATGAAGTGATTCATAACCCTTGGAGATTAAGAAACTAGTGTCCGTATGTCAATTGCATCTAGAATAGCTGAGAATAAGGAGTGTCAAGTCTGGAGAATTTTTTGTGGGTCTTCACAGTCCTTTTAAAGATGGCTGTGAATTTTTCCCAAAGAGGAATGCTTCTCCTATGGTAGCTGCGGGTTGTCCCAGGATGAGGTTGGGAGCAGGTTCCCTCATGGCTGGATGTAGGAGAGGACGTGTATGAGTACTCTGTGGTGAATGCAAAGTAACATTGTGGTGTTGAAGACAAGCTGGGAGCGGGTGAGAAATGGCAAGAAGGGAAGAAGTCTGACCTGGTAATCTGGGTAGGTGTGTGTGGAGGAAGAGACCTCACACAACACAGGAGCAACATGTTCCTTAGGAATAGGTACAAGAGAGAAACACAGCTAAATTCTGTGCATGTGTAAGCAAGCCTTGGATGTAATTAGATTTATTTTTTCCCCTTGGGTCTTTTACCAGCAACCCATTTACTAAGGGTACTTTGTTGTTCCCTCTGGAATACCTTTCTGGTAAATCCTGTAACTTTAATGTTTTGTGCTTCCTCGAGGGTCTTTTTGCACTTAGGTATCATTTGTGTATCACTGCCAAATTTCTACCTGTAGGATAACTACTAGTTGTGTTGATGAACTTATGGAGTCTTTCAGGAAGCTTTGCCTCCTTCACCTGCCAGGGGAACTAGGTATGTGAAAGTTTAAACTGTAAGGTAATTCTGAGACACAGCCTCCAGAACCTGTTTTTTACAGTGTAGCCCATTGTATTACACACATATATTATATTCCATTTGAAAACAGTTTTTGGACATCTCCAGCCAAATACGACACTTATGGTGAGGGGATTCAGTGAGCATGGACTCCCTTCCAGAGCCAGCATGAGAGCATCCTCCCTGATGTGAACAGAAGTCAACAGTTCAGCTCATCTTAAAATGAGGGAAGAAGATAAAAATGTTGATGCCTTTTTTGGCATGGAGGTGATCATACAGGATAAACAATCTGTCTGGCGTGAAGATGAGAAGGCTGCTATCTACACCACTGGCAACAGACACCAGCCCTGGAGGTGAGATGGAGGATTGCAAGTTAAGATAGATGGGGGAAGGCCTCATGAATTTAGCACCTCTTCTACTACATGGAGACTTCTTTACAGACTGGCCATGCACCAGATGAGGGTTGCTTGGCCTCAGCAGCCAAAGATTAGGTGTGGGCTATGAATTGAGTATGTGTGTAGTGGTTGTTCATCTGAGGGAAGAATGTGACTGCTACAGATTATTCCGAAGCAGAGTAGCTGAGAAAACTCACGCTCCCAAGAGTACCTTTGGTGTGACTTTTTGGACAGCTGTTTTTTCTCAGTGACCACATTGAGTCAGAAAGCTGGCAATAATTATTAAAAAATAGTAGAAGTGGAAGATTTTACATGTTGAGTTGCAAGTGCCATTTACAGCAGCAGTTGAATGTAGTTGTAAAGGTATCCCAAAGGCCAGCAAAAAATGTATTTCCAAGTAGATGTTACCCTCAGTGGTGAAACCACAAAAAGGATCACTGCCACACAAATTTTGAGTAACTGATTTTAGGATACTTGTCTTTGGAAGTAAAAACAACAATCATGCTCCTCATCTGATGAATGCTTCAGTAGTAGCACTGGGTTTACCCTTTCACTGCGGGGTGGTGCTTTGTGTCTAAAGATCCTAAAACACAAGAAGTAATATGTAGAAAGGAGCCAGCAGCACAAATACTGCATTCTTATGAAATTCAATGACTGGTTCAGTTTATCACTAATAACAATAGCCTTGTTTTATATCAACAAGCATGGCAGATACTGTCTGTCCCCTTTATTTCACAAAGCAATTAAACAATGCATTTGGTATCGTGTATCTCTTTACAACAGTGCATCTGTCATGTTTAGCAGATTGATACCTTTTATGTTATTGTTAGAATATGAATAAAGGGATCCGTTGCATATTAGTTTTTTCAAAACTGGGTGTTCCCCCTTCCCCCCAGTAGTCCTGTTTTCACTAGATAAGACAGCAAGAAGCTAAAAAAGAAATTAAAAAACCCCCCAAACTAAGGATTTTTTACAGTGCGTTTCATAGACTAGCCTTCCTAGTAAGGTCTGACAAAGCCTTCAATCACACAGCATCTCCTTTGCAATATTTTTAAACTGATTGTTGCATGCAGCTGCAACCAGCTCTTGACTGCCTCTAACTGTACATAGTTACCAGTTCAGAACATTGTAAATGTTTAAGACACACTGTATCTCCCTGACAGCTGTTAGTTTATGTTTACCTCCAGTTAATGTTACATTGTTTTATTTCAACTTCTCAGCGCTTTACGCTTTCTATTTTCCAGGTTTGTTTCCCACATCCACAGTGGAATCTTTAGTGAGGGCCCAAGAAGATTTTAGGATCATTTTAAGCATTTCAGAGTTTTCTCATTATTTGCTGGACAGAATGGAGAATCAAGTAACTCAGAGGCTGAGCAGAAATGGAGATGTATTACAGTTTGTTACAAGCCAGCTAGGATTTATCTCAGCTTCTAGAACTTCCTAACAGAGGACGTCTGTGTTGCACATTCCGTATTTTATATACTGTAACTCACTAAAAAGACATCAGATTTTTTAGAAGTGAAGCAGAATGTAAGTCTGTGGTTTTGTTCATCACAAAGGCTATGACTATGTTAGCAAATTAAAAGCTGCCCATGTGCAGAGCTGGAGTCCTGAAGCCTGCTGCTTACACTTTTAAATTATCAACATCTCTGCGCTTGGTCCCATTCAAGCAGCTCTCTCCCAAACAAGTCTTGGCATGGTTCAAGGGTTAGCTTCACCCTAGCTGACACTGCAGATACAACCACCCTGTTTTGGTGGTTAAAAGAGTTTAATAATATGGACATGACCATTGCATGAGGCAGTTGGCCTCAGAGGTATCATGGGCACTACTACTCTTCATTTTGCTAATGTGGGTAAAGCTCAACTTTGAGGAACACAGCAGCAACTACTCCTTACTTTCTGCATACTGGAATTCAAAATATTGTCTGTAAATATGTCATGTCATGCTCTCCTAGAAGAAGTCCTACACTATTAGAAGCATCCCACAGTGAATGAACTGAGAGGCACACATACCACTTTCCTAGAGGGAGAAAAAAAATCCTAGGATTCGAGATGCTAGAAAATTTCAAGTCAAAAATCAGGGTTGGGAGTATATGGGAACAAAGCATTTCAGAGTTACACTTAATCTGATCAAGTGTTGGATGCACCAAGAGTGGTGGACCATAAATCAAAAAGTCAATTTAAGTTGAAGGATTTTCTAATTTTACTTGAATACTAATTACTCTAGAATAAAAGAAACAAAGCAAGTGGATTTAGGACTTCTATAAGTTGGACAATTTTTGCTAGCACTTGTAGAGGATTTGAAAAGGACTTGGGAAAAACAGAGCAGAGGTGCTGCTATATTGTTAGAATTTAAGAAGTGTGTAGTGTTTTGGTGGTGGGTTTTTTGGTGTTTTTTTTTGTTGTGTTTTGTTTTTGGTGGGTTTTTTGGTTTGTTTTTTGTTTAGTTGTTTTTTTTTTTTTTAGTGAGATTAGGCAGATGAATACCTCTTCCTGATATTTTTTTTAAGAACATTTACTACTTTTAAAATAAATTGTAAGTAATAACTTAAACAGCACCAGGGCTTAGGTTTGGACATTATGTATCAGCTGTCTATGTTAAAATTGTCAGAAACTGCTATGCTGAGTCTGAGGAAAAGAATTATCATCATCATTGAATAGTTTGGCTTGGAAGGCACCTTTAAAGGTCATCTAGTCCAAGCCCCCTGCAGTGAATAGGGACAATTTCAACTAGACCAGGGTGCTCAGAGCCTTATCCAACCTGACCTGGAATGTTTCCAGGGATGGGACTTCTACCACCTCTCGGGACAACCTGTGCCAGTGTTTCACCAACCTCATTGTAAAAAGCTTCTTCTTTATATATATATACAGTTTAAATCTCCTCTCCTTTAGTTTAAAACCATTAACCCTTGATCTATCACAATAGGCCCTGAAAAAAAGACCGTCCCCTCTCTTTCTCATAGGCCCCCTTGAAGTACTGAAAGGCTGCAATAAGGTCTCCCTGGAGCCACCTTTTCTCCAGGCTGAACAACCCCAACTCTCTCAGCCTCTCCTCCTAGGAGAGGTGTTCCAGCCCTCTGATCATTTTTGTGGCACTCCTCTGGACCCACTCTAACAGGTCCACATCCCTCTTGTGATGAGGATTCCAGAGCTGGATGCAGTACTCGAGGTGGGATCTCACCTGAGCAGAGTACAGGGACAAAATCGCCTCCCTTGATCTGCTGGCCACACAGATTCAGATATGTTCAGGTTCCTCAAGTGGTTACAGACCTGATCTTCTCTTACAGGGGGAAGGACTTTGCTCCCCTGGTCCCCATTCTGCGGTCCATACACTTGAGAATTGTGGAAAGAGAGGTTGCCAGTGAACACCAAGGCAAAACAGCGGAGTACCTCAGCCTTCTTGTCCGTTGTTGCCAGTTTGCCAGTCTGGAAAAAAGGAATGTCCTCCTGGGGTTTGAGAACCTACTGTAATGTTCAACTCTCAGTAACCAGAAATGTCAATATTAAAAGTTCAAGGGGAACCTCTGTGATTCTTCTAAGTTACTGACTCTGAACCCTGACATATATAAATTCTTCCTTACCTTGGGCGTTTCCCTGAATGATAGAAAGCTGCCATAATGTGTTTCCAAGGGACTGGACAATTTTTTTTTTTTTTTTTTTTTTTAATGGCTTTGCTATAGCATGACTTACCCTGGATGACTTCTGGTTCATCTGTTACTTCCTTGCTTTCTCTCCACTCCTTTTTCATCCCTTAAAAGCAGCAAAACCAAACTAGAAAAGCCTGACAACTAGCAGGCTTTGCAGAAAGTATTTTTGATATATACATATCAGGTAACTCTCCTGTTTGTACAAAATAAAATTTCCAGAATTCTCTCAAACTTACCTATGTCTTAAAATTAAGACCTAAAGATCAGTTCTGAGAAAATTGTGATTAACAGGATCCATGTGATTCTTTCTTTAAAAATGCATTATTTGCAGTGTTACCTAGATTTCATGTAGGCAATTCCTCTTGCAGCTCAAAAGAACACCCCCATCTCCTTGTTCTCAAACCCTGTGATTTTTGTGAGTTGTATTTGACTACATGGGACAAATGATGTTTTCTATTTTTTTTTTTTTCTCAACTTGGGGGAATTTGGTATTTTATTTCTCATACCTATAAGAAAGTAAATTGTGAAAACATCATCTTTAATTTCTAGCAGGTAAAGCTTCAAACATGGTTCACCTGCTTCTTAACAAAAATATCTTTGCATGCAAACAAGAACCACCTTAGATTCATAGATAAGGATTTTGGAGGGTGCCAACCCCTTGGATGCTGACATCCAGATTTGGCATGACTTCTATTTTAACTAGGTGATGCAAACTTCGGGTTTATTTAGGTGGAAAGGTCAATGAATCCTACACAATAATTTATTTTTTTTAACACTTTCAAATGTATATATAAAAAAAAAATCTGGACTAAATAAACTTAGCTCTATCATAACCAGAATAACCAACCCTATATGTAGAACTGTGGTAAAAGTAAATAGCTGTGTATTTCTTCAAATGCTTAATCTAGTCCTTGTAAGCCATCATGTTACTTTAGTTTCTTTTTGGTGTTACTCAAGTGCTTTACTTATAAAGCCCTGTCAGGAAGCAATTATCGGCAGTCAAACTTGATGCTGAAGATCAAATTCAATTCCTTTTTCATTTGATCCTGAAAGTCTGAGCTTTAATAAAATGCACACATGCAGACACTAGTAGTGTGCTAATGCTCCAGAGCTTGTTGCAAGAACACCCATCAGTGATAAGCTGACCTAAAGCTGGGTGAGAACATGTACACAGTCTAACTATGAAATAATCTTTGCATTATTTTACCATTCAATTACTTAGTTCTCCAACAGGAAAAATTTCTGGGTGTCCAAAAGACTTACAGATGTGCCCAAAGCTGCCTGTTCTGACTAGGTCACCAAACACAAATCATTTGCTTGTCTGACTTGCACACCCCACTTGGGGAGCACTTCCAGAGCACCCTTACTAAGGTAGGTGCCAACTAAAGCGGCAGTTGTGCCTTTCACCCAACAACTCTCTAGTTTTTGTCCACTTTGGTGTGCAGGAGGATCCAACTTAAGTTCAAATCCTTTCACAGGGAAGAAAACCCAGTATTTTGTACTACTGAAGAGAATGAGCAAGCCACCTGGGTAAGCATGCTTCAAAGAGGGCTTTTCTTAGCCTCTGTTAAAGAAGCTGCTCCACTTCACATGCGAAAACTCCACATTGATCTAGAGTGATCACAATCCCTCAATCTCCTGCTAGGGTCCTCACCTGGGAAAAGAGAGGCATGTGTGCCAATCTCTGCCTTACATTAGTATAAGGTTAAAAACAAGCAAACAAAAAAGGTAACCAGCATCACTTATGTGCAAAGGCCATTTGTGGTCTAATCACACCTCCTGTCTCTGTTATTCTGAAAGTCGTAAAACCAAGAGATTGATTCAATGATTTTAAATTGGCAGTTACCATACACAATTTCTACTTCAGTAAGACACCACGCCTACCTGGCACACCAAAACTCTTCTACAGTTTATCTGGGCAAGCTAACAAATGTAAAAGAATCCATTCAAGGCAGCAAGTAGATGCTATAGAGGAATACAAAATATTGAGAAATCTCTATCAGCAGCTCAGTATTTTCTCAGAAGACTGAACAATACATGGAGATCAGAACCTCAGTGATGTGTGTTTCATGGATGACTGACAAATCACATGTGCTACACAAAGTAGGCACTGTCAGCCAAATGGTTCAATGCTAACAACAGTAAAATCTTTAATGTAAGTGCAGATACTGGTGCAACTTGCACTACATCCTTACTATTTTGGGAAAAACAGATATTTCAACTATATGGAAATAAAAATACTTTGCAGCTCTGAATGAAATCAAACAACACTAGAAGGAAACAGGAAAAACTAAGGATGGTCTTAAAGCTTGCAACATAGCAAGGCTGTGTTGGATCAGACTAATGATCTAATTATGTGTGTGTACCGTCACTGAATGTTCTTACCTGTGGAAATGTCAGTTCTTCTGAAGACACTGAAAATCCTTCTGTTAGCCATTTCCGAGGCAAAAGTAAAGCCAGGATGGCTAAATTTTGTGATGGGGAAAACCATAATTTTTCATTTGAGATCTTTTGCTATTTCAGTTCTTGAACTGTGTCCTGGAGTTTATATAAGATTCTGCTTTATCTTCTCTGAAACAGAAAACTGTTGTATGCCATATTCAAATATTATCTTGTCCAAATATTTTATGCAATTTCCTTGGTCCTTAATCCTAGAGGGTTTGTGGTTTTGTTTTTTTGGTTTTTTTTGATCCTAACTATTCTCCTCTATATCTCTGAACTCTTAATTCTTTGGAGATAAGGTGAAAGACTCAACACAGTATTCCAGCACAAGATGTGTCATTGTTTTGTTTCACTGGTTTCATACTAGAGTTCTAGAGAAAAAGTTACCATATTCTCAATGTTGAGTATGTAATAAATAGAATTGTTTTTATAAAGAGATTTACTACCAGCTATTGAATAGAGCTTTTGTTCTTCTATTGGTTTAGGAGCCCATAAGGAACGTGACTGACTCATATTGTTTCTTCTAATACACCACTTTGAATGCAAAATCATGAAATTTTACCTAGATTGTTCTGCTCATCTCTTCTCTGGGTAAAATCTCTCTGATACTTCTTATGGCCTCCTCTGGTTTTATCTAAATTGCACAATGAATATCTGTAAACACCAAAATGTTTTTTCCTTCAGCCTTTCCTATAATTACACAGTAACAAGTACATCAGAACGTATCTTTCATAAAAATATGACAAATCTCTCAAGTTATTATATAGATGTAAATCTTTAATACTCTACTGTTTTAACTTTAGGGCAATTCCAAGTCTTACCAAAGCTACAGAAAACCAGCCCCATTCTGAAGAGTCAGACAAACAGCCACTCATCTGTATTTTAAAAAGTTGGATTTCTAAAAGGCTACTATTGTAGTTGAAAAAAACAAACCCAGTCTCCTGATCACAAATGACCCTCAAACTTGGTTAAACAGCAATCTAGATTTTCATTTAGAGAAAGAGAAAGATAAACAGTCACTGAAGGATGCTATTAAATTGTATCTTAATAAACCCTGTAATTTATCAATATAAATAAAATTTGTCACTGAAGACTAAGTCTTAATTCTTCCTTAATTCTAAGTCTTCCTAGACTTAGAATTCTACTATGAAACCTGTGAAAAAAATCAATGATACACCTTATTTTGAGAACCTTCTGCTCAACAAAACCAACCTTAGCATATTGGCATACCTTATTAGAAGCATAGTAGCAGCAAACATGTTAAAAAATTTTCTAGAAATAATAATCTAAGAATATCATGGTCAATATACAAAGCAACAGAGTAAACATTCTTTTTTTTTTTTTTTTTCCTGCTATTTTCATTATAGAATAGCTCTCCTGTAAAATACACCATTCATATGAATACTTTGAAAGCTCCACTTAAAAAAATACACAATCCTTAGAATTCTCAGAAAACTTTGGAGACATCAAATGAACGTGAAACTGAACATGGCAAATATCCAAGATTTGCTGTGAAGGAAAGCCCAATAGCAAACAAGCACCACAGATTAATAATTTTCTCAAAATTCTCTAGATAACTAGGGAATGTGTTCAGCATAGAACACTGTGCTGTCAAAATGATCCCAGTAAATTTAATTGAAGGTCTTTGACAAAATACGGGAGCACAAATAAAATTCCTTTAAAGCAAAACAAAACCCCACCATAAATCAGTAGAATTCCTTTATTCACTAGGAATTACATCAGCCTAATTCTTAGTTTCTCTTTGTAAGGGAAGCTTTTTGTACTCAAAAGGTGGTAATAGTGAAACTGAAAGAATATCATGGCTGGTGCAATTCATGTTTGTTTGGGTAACAACATTCTGAAATGGTTTTTAGGGTCACTGGATGAATTTCAAACAGACTAATTTACTGCTCAAAATAGAAATTAAAAAATGAATCTAAATTATAAATAAAAATACAGATCTGCTTTCAGAAGCTTGATAGTAGATTTGCATTCTTTATTTTTACACAAAAATGTATGTCTTCAGAAATGACTTCAATTTGCTTCACTATTTTAGCTGCACATACAGAGAACACCTAGAAATGTTTGTCAGAGGTTAATCTATTCTTGTGCTTTTATAAAGTGTGATTTTTGTCAATGCTGCTGGTGATTTGGTAACATGGATACCTAATTCTAGGCTAACTTTTCATCAACAGGGAGAAGCAAGCAAATAGGTGAAATGGTGTGTTTTGTTTGGAGTGGAAAGACGTCCACGTTCTATAGTAATGGGTGCACCAAAAAAGGAAATAAAGGTAAAGAATAGAAGCATTGAGTTCAGTATTTAATACACGATATGGGCAGACTACACAGCAGCTGAGCACTCTGTAAGGAACTCCACAGTTGAAAGTTCAGGTAGGTTACTGATGCAGGGTGCTGGAGGGATATATTCTTGGCGTGAAGCATGAACAAATAAATATTTAAAAGAATTTTGATGCACAGCTACTTAGGTAAATTGTAGGTTATTGTTTAAAACTGCAGAAGGAATTTACTCATAGTAATACTATATTTTGGCACATGTGGTTCTTTCTGCAGATAATTTAATATACACAATAATAATAACAAAAAGCTGGCTGGCCTCATAAGGACCATCACTCTCTTCTTACCCTTGGAAGATTAATGGTTGGTTCCAAGTGCAAGAATAAACAGTAACAAACAGAGAAGCAACTGGTGGTGATACTTCTCATTTGAGGTTAAAAAACCAAACAAGCAAACAAACAACACCCCCTCACACTCCCCCCCCAACAAAACAAAAAAGAAACCACAAAAACAAAACCCACAACAAAACAACCAACCAACAAAACTTGAGGAAAGTTTAGTCAGTTTAGTCAATGATTTATGTTGCTCTCAACTGACCTCCCCCGGCCAATATTGTGCTTCAAATATTTAGCTACATTGTTCAGCTTGACTATTTACAAACCCTAAATACTTCCCTTTGTTTATAAAGAAAAGAGCAAACTTCACAAGAAACAGAAAGGATTTTCATGTCAAGAGCTGCCACCATTAAGTTTCAAGTAACGCACCTTCTGGCTGCAAGCTATTAAACCACAACTGATATAAACAATTAGGAGGGAAAAATACCAGTTAAGAAAAGAAACACACCACCAAAAAGAAAAAAAAAAAGACCCAAAAAACTATCAAGATAGAGAAAAATGAAGAAACCAAAGATATCTTATATATCTATAACATTCTTATCTGCCAAAAGTAACCGGTAATTCAAGAGAATTCTAACATATCTGTATTTCGATACCCATAGTGCTTATAGCACTTCTGGGGGAAGGAGGGCTTGGGGAAGAAAAATACATAAGGCCAAGTAGAAGGGAAAAAAGCAGCAACAAACCAAACAACCCTTGGGATCAGTCTGTCACTGACTGTAAGTTTTATACATAAGTATCAAGATTCATGAGCAGCAAGATTTAATAAACTTTATACTTTTTTTTTTTGTAAAATTATTTTAGTGAACATTTGTGAATATCCACACTTGAAAGTCACAAAATAACAGGACACAATATTTTCAAAAAGAATATGTAAAGCTATCAGATATTAAAATAATCAAATTACTAGGTTAAAATAATCTGAGGTTTTCTTTTTAAATAGCAATCATTAAAGCTGAAAAAGAAAAATAATTTCATTACTATTATTTTTTTAATGTAGAACTTTCACAGTAGAAATATCTCCTAAAAAAATATTAAACTTCACTGACAAAGAAGTACTGATGTATTTTTCCTTAAGGTAAGGTGACAAGATCACACAAAAGAAAATTAATTATGGGAAAGCAAAACAATACAGATAATGAAAATTCAGAGATGAGGGTATTTTGCTCCGCTTGTGTACATAACAAAAACCATCCTCCATTTGACTGCAACAGGGAAAAAACCCTCCTATCTCTGAAAAATTAATGGAATATTTGTTACTGCTCCAAGAATTCTTAAGGCTCATTCTAACATGCATCACCAGACAATAATAATTCCATGTCTTCTCTTGTGGCCCATGTGACTTCCATGTCAAACCTCAAATAAACAAAAACCCCACCAGATTTGATCTGTAAACAGAAGTAGAATGTATGTTTGTGAAAGCTATTTATTAAATATTATTTGTAACACTGCTGCTCTCAGGCTCAAGTCAGGAATTGGGATTCCATTTTACTTGGTGCTTTACAAAAATTAAATGAAAGACACAATCCTTATTTTACTGTCAAAACACCACGAACGTTTTGATTCTGTGGGCTGTATTTTAAACTGCATCATGAAAAGTTAGGAGCTACCTGAAGAACAGGGAAGTTTGATATATTCAGAAGTTTCCTCTGCTTTCAGACTCTTAACTGTTAAAATTTCTCTATTCCTAGGTTTATAGTTTTAGTGATGTCACACAGAAGTATACTTTCTTTTATGTAAACCAAGGGAAATTAAAATGTTAATCATATTATTCATGTAGCCCTTTGTTGTGAGAACCACCTAGGAGAGACTACAATGCATTTTACATTGCTAAGAAAAGACTCAAGTCATTTTGTTTTTTAAATCTTTATTAGATGGTAAATATGATTTCACTGCCATTTCAATTATTTGAAGTGTGGACTTAAAGCTGAAACATAGTGGTTATTGTTATAAAAACTGGGAAAAGGGAGATACCTGTACATTTTTAAATATATGAAGTGAGTGTAGCTACAGATAAATTGATCCGAGTCTAGTACATATTATTTTACTTAAAAAAAAAAAATCTATACTACAAAATACATTTACCCTAACGATTACAGACCACGTGCTATAAATGATTATTTTAATGATTTTTAGGACATTTCATAATTTTATATCAAAATGCTTAGCAACTAGGCATCTGCTATATAAATCTAATTTTTATCAGTTTTTATAACATGATTTTCTGCAAACAGGATATTTTAGCCTCCTTTCTCTAACCTTTCATGGTTATGATTGTGCAATAAAGCTAAAGGAGGGTGGCTGCAGCAAGCTTTCTCACCGTGCCAAGCACAAAGCTCACGCAGTAGGCTCCTACACGGAACTCGCGAGCCTCAGGAGCATACGCATAAAAATGCTCAACTCAGCCTCGCCTCAGTTGCACAGAAATTTGTTTTAAATTGAATTTTTAGTAGAAGTTATAGAGTTGAGAGCTTTGTGGTCTTTACACACGAAAACATTCTTTGTCTAGTTCCTGTATAATTTCAAAGATACTTTTGGCTTTGCTTCACAAGTTACGTGAGTTAATAATTGGGGCAAAATAAATATTGAGGGGAAAAAATGACAGCTTCCCCTGATTACACTGATCCCTGCTAAATTTATTTGTATTGTCCGCAAACACATTCGTTCTTGCAAGGCCCCAACTCGACCTGAAAAAACACAGATGCATTGCAAACCATAAAGACAAGCAGTTATGCTCCTTTAAACTCCTTCCTCATCAAATACATATTTTTTTTAAAGGCAATTATCAATAGACACTTGCTTTGTATTTTAGTTTCTTTTCCTTTTATACTGTAAGCTTCAGTACAAATCAAACCGTACCAAATAAACGTTCAAGCTACCACACATTAAATAAATAAACGATTTAATTGCTAATCGGGCTCTGTATAATCTTGCAGCCTTTCAGGAACCTTCGGTACGTTATTGATCCGCTCGTGAATTACCTCCAGTTCAGCCATACGTTTCAGACATCACCGTCCCTCGCTTGTCCTCGCATTGACAACACTCCTCTTTGCCATCGCTCCTGGAAGCCAGAAGATTCGTCAGTCCCCCGTGTCTGATTTGGTTGGCGGCAAGAAGGATGAATAAAAAACGTTATTAGCTGTTTGTGTTTGGAATTTTTTTGAAAGTTCTCAAACCGAGCACCCTGCGAGCCCTTCCTTCACCCTCCGCCCCCGCGGCGCCGGCCACAGACACCCGGACCCAAGCGGAGCTGCCTCGGCAGCCCTGCCAAACAACGAAGAGAAACGCGGGTCTGGTTGTCTGGGGGTTGCTGGGTTTCCCTCCCGCCCAAAGCCAAGGCACGAACCCGGCCCCGGGAGCGGTATTGCTAGAGTAAAACCAAACAACGCCTGACACCGGCACTTACACGCAAATGCCAAACCCGCAGCGCCCCAAGGCCCCTGACGAGCTCGGAGGGAGCCCGGGGCCGCTGAAGCCCCGCGCCCTGAAGGGGCCTGGCTTCGGGGGATGGGGGAGCTGCGGCGAGCAGAGCGGGAAGGTGGGGGGGGGGGGGGGGAAGGGGAAGGGAAGGGCCGGGCTCCTTCACCCCGCCCCCCCAGGGGGGCCGCCCCCCCCGGGGGCATTTTGGCCTCCCCCCCTTCCCTTTTCTGCGACACTGAAACCCGGAAACTCCCCGCCTCCCCCCC
>JANIJG010010283.1:0-13248 GCA_024611175.1 Megaceryle torquata
CCTGTCCCAGGCTCTGTCACTCTCACAGGGAAGAAGTTTTTCCTCATGTTGAGGTGGAACCTCCTGTGTTTCACCTTGTGACCATCACCTCTCATCCCATCACAGGGCAGCACTGAACAGAGCCTGGCCCCTTCTCCTTGACCCCCACCCTGCAGAGATTTGTAAATGTTAATCTGATCCCCTCTCCGGCTGCTCTTCTCCAGACTGAACAGCCCAGGGCTCTCAGCCTTTCCTCAGCACAGAGATGTTCCACATATATGTAAAGATATATATATAAAAACTATATATAAACTACAAGCCCTTGAGCTATATTTGCAGAGCTACAGTAACATCACTCTGTGAAATACTTGTCTGCATTTTCCACTCCTATAAATTCCAGTAGATCATTGTATATTATATTTGCCTTTATTTTTCTATCAGCCAGAAGTGTGCAGCTGAGATGACAATGAGCTCTTCTGTTTGGTCACATTTAATCCTAACCAGCTGCTGGAAAATACAGTTCTGATTTTATATGGACATGAGACAATCTGCCCATTAATAGGTCATCCTTAGAATGCCATGAGCTGGGAGGCAGCAAACACTTCCACCAATAACAGAACCCTGAATTTATAGGTGCAGGTGATTCACACACACTTGACTTTTCATTGCTTCCCTTCTGTTTTGCAAAAACAGTATAATTAAGAGTTTGGGTGTTTGAGTGCTAATGTCTACTTGTATATATCTTTATATACTGCAGGTATTAACTGTGTTGTCATTCATTGATGGATTCAGGGCACGATGCTGAAGCCCAATGTATCATTGCATCGATATTGTTCACGCAGTTCTGAGTGGATACAGGATTGAGCGAGCAAAAAAAAAAATCACCTTCTGTTTTGCCTACCCAGGCACCATAGCAACTGAAATGCTGTACTTAAAATTATCATTGGTTTTTCCTCCTATCCCTTTCTTCCATATGGTGCAGCCTGTCAGACTGTAATGTACAGTCCCACTGATGCCAACTGTCAGTGTAAGGAAATGAAATGTGCACAAGATTTGATGAGAGATGCTGAGTCTCGTAAGGTGGCTGCTTTGTTACCTGGCCTGCCCTGAGACAGCCTGTCCATGGCACAGCAGGACTTTCTGCAAGTGAGGCTGTCCCACAGATGGAAGCACGCTGCACTGCTGTGTACTGGTTGTGCTGGGGAAATAATCACTACCATAATGCCCTCTTAAGTAAAGAGCCACGTTCCCTCTGCTCTTTTAGCGTCGGTAGTAGAATCCACGTTATGTGAGAGGAGAAGGAAGAAAATATTTGAAATAGCAGTTAAGGATTTGGCCATGCCAGTGAGTGTGGGAGGTCCCGGTAGACTTGTCAGGACTGACAAAAAAATGGTCTGAACGGTTTTCTTTGTAGGCACCTACATACCTATTATAACTTCAAAACAGCCAAGCAGGCAGCAGGTTTCACTTGACTACAGATTTTGACTATTTTTTAGACCTTTGCCTTTAGCACGCTCTTTTTCAACTACTGAGAGCAATCCTTGGATATTTACCCTTACTTAAAAACCTCCAGGATACCTCTGCACCACCAGCGAGAAGAGCAACTAGAGCTGGGAGTTGACAGAGCTGCGTCTCCTGCAGATCTCTTCTCTTTGCTCCTCACACTCCGTGTAAACAGCAGAGGGAAGCAACCCCCCGAGGCGTAGACTGTGAATAAAATAGTGCTGCTGTGCCCACTTGGCACCACACAAGGTGATAAACATCTGCATCAGTACGATCTTTTCGATTAAAACTAAAGCTTTATTACCCAGTGTTGAGCCTACTAAAAAACCCCAGCTTTTCTTCTGATCAGGCCATGCCTGGAAGAACTTGAAGAAATCCTAAACCCAGCAAGATTAGGTTTTTGCATCAGTTTCTTTTTCTTTTCCTTTTCTGTGTTCCTTCTCTGCAGTCCAGATCCTTCACAATTCTCTCGTTGCACCCCCAGCTCTGATAGTGAAAGCAGAGCAGTGCAGTGCAGCAGCTGGCCAGCAAGCCAGGAGTTGGTCTCCAAACCGACACTGGAAATGCCAGCTCTGCTGTAGAGTGCTGGCTGCTCTAGAGTCTGTGTCCCTCATCCCAGCCAGACCGTGGGGCTGCAGCAGATGAGAATTCGGTCTTTAGATATTAAAAATTGCAAGGCTTATCATCTACAAATAACATCATTTGATTCACTGAAGCAAGAACATTTGTCATCTCTAAATAATTTCATTCGCTAGAGCCACTGTGATACAATTTTACGAGAGGATCCAGAGCCATTTTTATTGATCAGTTCGATTGTGTTGTTGCCTAATTGGTATAAAGCATCACCAATCACATTCGTGACTCTCCTACATCAGTACGCGTGGATTGTTGTTCTGTGTCATCGCGTATTTGTTTAATCAAGCTAATATTTCATCTGCCTTGTTGGAGTGATAATGTGATGAGAACAAATTCAAGATAGTGAAAATGATCAACCCCTTCATTTCTGATCAAAGAGCTAGCTGAGGGATTTAGGCTTTTTTAAAGCCATACAAAGCTTCATTCTCTTTTCTAAACGTTCCATTTTGCAGGAAGAAAAGCAAATCTCCACTTTAGGCAAAAACATCTTTTGGTACCACAGAATTCATTTATACCTTTCAACTTTGTGTCCTGGAGGAGCGCTGGTAGAATTGGCTACAGAAAACTCTCTGCTTCTCTGGGATTTTTGCATCCTATGCTTGATTTGCCTTTCTAAGGACTCGGTGCAGAAGATCTTGCTTTCGCCAAATCAGACAATCGTCCCAAAACGCTAAGGACATGGACTTCTCTGGCTGTGCTCCAGTAAGGAGAGCAAATGCAACTGCCTACCACCGCAGGGAGACAGAGTTCAACACCTCCGCAAATGTGGATGACTCTTCTTTGCACTTTTTTCTGAAGGAATGGGCTCTCAGCCCACCAAGCACAAACATGAAGATGTTTTTAATCCCTCCTGTTATCTGCCTCGTGGCGGCCGTCCTCATCATTCCTACCATCTTGTTTGTGATCTTCTCTAGGTTTAGCATCCGTCAGGAAACAAGGTACATGCTGCTGGGAAACGCTCTGCTTTCTGATCTGATCTACCTGCTGTTCTACACCCTGTCAGCTGCTCTCAATGCAGCACACGTACAGCTCCCGAAGGAAGCGTGCGTCCTCCACCTATTTTTGCTGGCAGTTGCTTGCTGTGGAGGATTGTTCACAGCTGCTGCCATGGTCTTGGACACCTACGTAGCTATTTTGTTTCCTTTGCGCTACATTGCTCTTTTGCCTCCTTCACGAACTAAAAAAACGATTGTATTGCTTTGGATGTGTTCTGGGGCTTTGCCTGGCATTTTCTTCTTGGTGCTACGGAGCACGCACAAATTCATGCCCTGTGTCCTGGAAACGTGCTCGGTTCCAGTAATACTAATGTTAACTCTGGATGGGACTGATGCCATCAAACTTTGTTTCTGGGTTTCTACCATGGTTGTCTTTCTCTGCCTGTCTCTAATATTTTGTTGCTATGCTATTTTATACTTTAAAACCAAACAGTTAGGTATATGGGAGAGCATCTGCTCCAGAGCCAGTGTAACATTCTTGATGCACAACACTGTGTTTTTTTTTCACTTATTTCCACTCTTGGCCCTTTTTGTAGAATCGCTTTTGCGTATTAATGTGGTCATCAGACTGCAGACAGGAATCTGGGTCTCCCTGACAGTCTGCAATGTCCTGATGATTCTGCCTAAAGTCTTGTTCCCTTTTCTGTACGGGCTGCGATACAGAGAGATCTCAGCATCTCTCAAGTCTATTGTCAGAAGGAAGCAGCTTCGCCTGGTGTCACCGGCTCCGTCACCATCCTGAGCCAGAGCAGAGCAGAGCCACAGCAAAGGAGTTGTCCTTACCCTGTTAGCATACAGGCCTGATGGAAATCACTCGGCTTCTGCAGAAGAAGTGATCGACCCATGTCAGAGAAGACATGGGTTGATCACTCTGCCCCCCTGGTGGCAGAAGGACTCAGATCTTTCATCACACCACAGCTGAGAATCCAGCAAATGCTACACTGGACTGTGTTCTAAGCTTTGTTCCAGTGTGGGAAGGTTTGGAGCAGTTACTGAATCCAAGATCATTTTCACCTACCCATGGCAGATGCCTTTCTGGAAAATGGAAAATTAAAAATAGATGGTGCAAAGCAAGGGGGGTAACCACAGGTCTCTTGACAGTGTCGCCTGCAGTCGTGAGGATCCTTAAGCAAAGGTGCTGTGAACAGAGCAGCTATTTCTTTCAGTCCCGGCGTATTCCTGCAGGGTTGGTAGCCAGTGTCCCATTCTGGAGGTGCCTCTGGGAGGTGCTGCACACAGGGAAAGGCTGGGCTTCCTCCTGTGCACTGTCCTACCGTGTCCTCTGCCTCACACCTTCTGTGACGATTGGCAAAACACGGGAGTTTTATAAAATCCCTGTCTGGTGGAAGTCACCTTTGATCAGCGTCTCCTGGGGAGCCCGGTGTGTGACACTGTCAGAGGGTGACGGAGGTGGTGAGCCGGGAGCAGCAGTGCCTCCCTGCAGGTGCAGTCCCACTGTGCCCATACTGGGTGAGCTTGGGGCAGCCCAGATGCCCTGCTGGGTCCATACTGATGCTACCAGAGCAAGGCTGAGCCCAGCAGCTGGGACAGCAGGGTGGGAGCAGCGAGGTGCAAGGCTGGGCACAGGTCCACCCATAGCAGGGCTCAGACATGACCCAGGGTGAGGGATTCAATGTGAATGCTGTTTCTGAGTCCCTGCTGAGGCATCTCCCAGTTCTGGCTCACAAGGGTCTTCTCTAGCAGCCTGATCCCAGGTTAGAGCTGCACCATGTCAGAGCTGGTGTTGGGTACCTGCCACCAGACCCCTAGGAAGGTCAGGAGCAGAGGCTGTAGAGCCTGTTGATGTACTCGGGGGGGCAAGAAAGTGATATCTTGCCCTTTAGGTTTTCCTGATCAGCCACCTACCTATAGAAGATGAGTGAAATGTATCTCTGATCTTTAAAGAAACCCAAAATTCGTTAGACAAAAACACCCATGTGGGAAATTTAAATTGTAGTGCTGTTCCTTGGACTTGAGAGAAGCTCTTTTCTATTTCTAAAGATAATATTCTTAGAATTTGTTAGTTTTGATACAAAAATACACTGGACTTTTAAAAATGCATTAGGAAATGGCCCTTGATTTTACTCTGAACAATATTTTGTTGGTGTGCAGACTCTCTCCACCTTCTGTTTGCTCAAAGCAATACACAAAGTGCTGAATGTGGCTTTTGGGTATTTCACATTCATCTGAAGAATTCCACGGAGTGTGAGCCAGGAGGAGATCGGTGTCTGCTTGCATGAGATGTTTTTTTGGCAATGAAGGTTGTTTGAGAGGTTCCTGCTGATCTCTTTTCTCTCATTCCCAAAGTGCTTGTTACTCTCCTTACATTGCAGTGTCTGCTCTCTCTAGTTTGCTGATACAGCTGCTTCTGAGGTTGCAGGTTAAAAATATCCCTCCAAAGAGAAATGGTAGTGTTTTCATTTTAACCGAGCGATCTGTTTTAGAAGATGTTCTGTAAACAGCTTTGTCAGCACAGTTGAGGGGGGTAACAAATTCCAGTTGAGAGGTGGGAACGAGCTGGGACATCTCTTGTGTAAGAGCAAAGTGAATAAAATTTAATATTGTGTATTTTGCCTTAACCATGGTTCTCTGCTTCCCCTATTTTGACCCAAAGGAGCATTAAATTTCTGAGTTACTGCTTTGTCTTACAGAAAACAAAACAAAACAACCAACATCTCTTCTCAATCCTCTTCAACAAAAAAAATATTAGGACCTAGAAGTTGCTTTTTACTTCTGCTTTTATTTTCCTCCGAGATGACTGTACGATACCAGTAGGAAAGATGGGGAAACTCTCTGTCTACTAGATCATATGCTTTCCCCCACATCCCAAAATATGATCAAAAGTGGAAGAGGTATCTGGAATTCCCCCAGCTGCTCCTATCCTGGGCCAACTCTTTATGCCAATGCCCATTGGCAAAGATGCTGATAACTTACATGTTTTGTTCGTGTTCTTTCAGGCTTTATCACCTGAAGTTCACCTGTATTGTAAAGTTTCATGCTAAGCAGCAAAGATAACTGTGCAAATAGTATAAAGATCATTCTGTACACAGCCATAGGTGACCTTGATTAGCTGCAGGTTAATAGCCCTTGGTCTTCCTGCTACCCTCTGTCAATTACGAAGTTAAACTCCAGGACAGACTCGGGTAGGATTATATTGCTAATTCTGGAACTCTTTCTTCCATTCACACCCCCTGGATATATATCAAGACAACTAGAAGTTTGGTGACCTAAAGAAGGACACTTAAAGATGGAGTTTATTTATGTATGAAACCTGTCGACAGTCCTAGGAGGACCGTGCAAATACAGCACTGCTTTGGGGAAATGACCTTCTAAGAAAGGTGAATAAAAGAATCTTATTCCCACCCTTGAAATAGATCCTTAAAATGGGTGTTTGCCTAGAAAAGTTTTTAGCTGAACTGAAATTAGTTATTGAACAGAGTTCTGCAAAGGTCATTTGCACTGCGAGCTGGTGATGTGTTATTAATCCACTTTAAGGTGGTTTAATGTTAGATGGGTACATTTTTCTTAAGTGTCTGCTTGTAGACAATGTTTTCCCACAGAATATTACTGTGCTGTTTGGTTCAAATGCAGGATGTTACAGCACGTGTGGAAGGAACCCCCCCATGCACCTGAATCATTTGCCTTTGGGGATTTCCCCAGTCTATCTGAATAGGTTCAAAGGAGTCACCAGGGCACTGTCACAAGCACTAGGTTCCTATAATTATTTTCATAGATGTCTTGAGTTTTGTCTTAAAGATTGTTAGGCTTCTTTGCTCGCTAGAACCTCATGGAAAGGGAAATGGAAGCTCTGGAAATTGAAACTGAGACTGTTTACCAGCTATCCACCTCTGGCAGGTCACCTAAGTGAACTTCTTGGATGTCACTGTGCCTGCCCAGCATTTTAATTTCAAGTGAGAGAGCAGTTGCCTTTAACATGTGATTTGGCAGCTGAGGTCAGTAATCCTTTAATAAATTGCAATAGCATGAATCACTAAAGGTATTCTAACTTATAACCTAAATATATATTCCTGGTCAGTTTTTTCCCCTCTTTTCTTGTGCCGATATTGTCGCTTCGCTTGCCAGTGTTCTCCTCCCTCCCTCAGTCGGGTTTACAGTGCAGTTGACCGCTGTCTGTAACCTGCAGGCTGGAGGGAGTCAGACCTGCATTCCAGGGGCTGGCTCTGTGCCACGCAGCACTGGAGAAATCATTACATCTGCACTTAGGCTTGTGCCTCACACCAGATCGGTTTCAGTGTCATCAGATAAGGAGAGTCTCCGGGCAGGTAAACAAGCACACAGCTTTGGAAATCCTGGAACTAAATCCAGGAACTACTTTGGGATTCCTTTGGAACTAAAGCTTTGGGCTTTAGTTCACGGAATGACAGAGTGTTAGGGGTTGGAAGGGACCTCCAGAGATCATTGAGTCCAAACCCCCTGCCAGAGCAGGACCAGAACTAGGGCAGATCCCTCAGAAATGCACCCAGACAGGGCTTGAAAGGCTCCAGAGAAGGAGACTCCACAGCCTCTCTGGGGAGTCTGTTCCAGGCTCTGTAACCCTGACAGTCAAGAAGTTCTTCCTCATGTTGAGGTGGAACTTCCCGTGCTCCAGCCTGAGTCCATTGCCCCTTGTTCTGTCACAGGGCACAAGTTCATTAGCAATCATTTGGGTAATTATTTGGTAAAACTAATTCTCCTCCGGCAGTTTTAGTAATTAATATTCAAGCATCTACTCCTGCTCCATCAGTTGGCCGTGTCATTTTCCAAGGGAAGTTTACTGTAGTAATAGATCAGGAGGAAACTGGCATTTGCCTGGTTGCACTGGAGGAAGTCCTGAGAAGCCTGGGGCTGTGTCCCAGTGCTGGGGAACAGCACCAGTTGTCCCCAAGACAGGTCACACACCTCCCACGGGGAGCCATCTGCTCTTTGCTTGGCTGGGCGCTGGGTTTGTACACCAAGATACTGCATGTCCTTTGGACAGAAGCTGTGACTGGGGCCGTTCCTGGTGGCAGGTGGGTTTGAACAACAGACGAGAAAGAGCCCGTGATAAGAAAAAGGAAATGACAGGTTTCCTTGAAACTTGATTTCTGTTGTCTCCTGTCTCCACCCCACCTCGCTGCTGGTAACTGAGGTCACAGCCCTGCTGGTTCTTGCTGTTTTTCCCAAGCCTCGTGATTTCTGGCGTCTTCATAAAACCACTGGTCCTGAATGTTTTTGTTTTTCAATGTGCTTCTAGTCCTTCAGATTGCAACATCAATCTGAAAGGTACAAAGAGCAGGGAAGCAAATCAAAACCAGTTCTTCATGAGCTGCTCTTAAACAGGCAGAATTGTGGAGAGATTCATGAGTTAGGAGAGGGAAAGGAGCCAAGCTGCTCTTCTGCTGTCCCCTGCTTGCCCAAGGTCTGCAGGTGTGGCTGGGGACCTGCCACAGGAGAGACCAGAAGCTGTTTTCTGTCTCTGTATGTAGAGTTAAGAATTTGTATTTGGAAGTTTATTTGAACAACTTTTTTTCTAACTCAGTGGATTATTTTTCTCAAGAAAAGATCACAGAATCATCTAGGTTGGAAAAGACCCATGGGATCATCGTGTCCCATGGACATGAAATACAAGTTTTGCTACTGACATTACAGGGGAGGGGAAATCAGCAACCAGCTCCCGAGGGCTTCTGTTTTTTAGGATGATTCCCAGCAGGAAGATCTGGTCAGCTTCAGCAGCTGCTATCAGTAGTTTTGGCAACTGGTGAAGATACAGAAATGCAGCTCCTCAAGCAGAAAGGGAGACACACCACCCCCCACCCCCCATTCATCCACCTTCTCTGTCCCTGTAGCCCAGCCAGCACTTTTAGCCAAGTCAAAGGTGAGAACTGTTCTTCACAAAAACCTTCAGAAACAAACCACTCAGTTCAGAGGACATTTCTTCATGCCCTCTGAAAAGTAGAGCAGGATGGGCCGGTCTGGGCCAGCGTGGAAGCGTGTGCAGTGCTGCAGCCTGCAGAACAACGGGATCCATCTAAAAATAATGAAAATGGAAGAAAAATAGAGTAAGAGCACAGGACTGGCTGACGTTACAGCAGCAAGTTTCAAGGCATGGGACAAATCACAGAAGAGGCAGGAATTCTTGCAGCCTTTCTGAGAGAAGGAGGTGGTGGAGACCTGCTGGGGGGCACACACCTACCCCAGGGGCTGCGTCTGCCCCGCTCGCCCGCGGCAGCCTCTCCGGGACGGTCCGCAGGGCCTGCCGGACCGCTGAGCTCTCTGCCATTCGTGTGCTGAAATTCAGGAACCCACAGTTTTTTCTCAGCCCAACATGAGAGAAATATTAATGTATAAGGCAAAAGGCGACGTTACATAGAGGGAGAGAGGCTGGAAGGGGTCACTGCTCTCTGCTTGGACAGATTTGTTTTGCACAGTGTTTTCTGTCTTGATTTAATAGTGAGTTGGCTCTTTCCAGCAACTGTGCAGGGCAGGAGGGACAGGAATATGTTCCCAGTCTTTGGCCAAGACTGTCCCAGGGCGCCCCAGGCGTGACCTCTTCAATGTTTATTTTTCTTTCTCTACGACTGCCGCAGATGCTGGAACTCCAGCCCTCCCAGCCTCTTGAATGTTTGCCCCTTTTGGTACAGCGTGTGATGGTCCCAGGAATCAGGCTGGGAAGAGTACCTGGAAATGTTTTTGTCTCCCACAGACTGTTCTGTTCATTTGCATTCCAGGAAATCAAAATCCATGAGAAAAATCCTGGGAGAGCAGTGCCACCCAGTGGGGATGGAGGCAGAGATCCCAGCACCCACCAGCACCAGTACTCCCTACACTGGGAACAGCAGCAGGCAGAGGAAAAAGCCTTTTGGGCAGAACCAGCCCAGAACAGAAGAAAAAGGAAACCAGTTTTTGGTTTGCTTTATTAGAAAACAACTACAGTGAATGTTCGGTGGAACCAGGTGAGCATTCACTTAGCTTTGCAGGCTCTGCAGTCCCTTTCTGGGGAATAACAGCAAGGTTTGCAAACTGAGGTGGATTTTCTTTGGTCACGCAGAACTGGAAAGCTAACAAAGTGTCTTCAAGCAAGCAAACAAACAAACAATCAAACAAACCAACCAGTTTTAACTTAACCTAATGTGCCAAACACTGGAAAAAGAAACCACAGCTTTGGAGGAAATGACATTATGTTTCACCAAAGTTACAAATCTTTCATTCCAAAAAAGCTTCTTCTCTTTTTCACTAGTAGATGCTTCAAATCCAACTTAATAAATAGTGGAACAAACTTCAGGACCAGAGCGAGCCAGCTCAAGCACATTTCATCAGGGCAGATGTAGCTGGGAAGTCAGTTTCCCACCTATGCCTCACGTTTCTTTGCCTGATGGGAGGTGTTGTGTTGGCAAGAGTAAACTACAGCTGGTCCCTTTGTTTTTCGGGGGGGAGTGGAAGGAATTGAGATAATTTAAGGAAACACTGTACAGGGGAAACGAAAGGACTGAGCATATATACAGATGTTCCCCAGAGGACCCCGGTGGCAGCATTTCCATCCATTGTTACTTGCAGCTAAAAAGCATCATCGCTGCTGCAGCCTGTGCCACAGGGACCCGGAGGAGTTGGGTTCCTTTGCAGTTCTCCTGCGGTCAGACAGAAACTGCCCCAGGCACAATCCTACGGATGTGTGTGTAAGACTTCCTGAGGGTAACGCTCCCGTGATGAGACACCCCCCGAGGAAGGACACACTCTTCTGTCAGCTTCTGAGTTTCAGGGTCCCAGCAGAGCACTGTTGCAATGACTTCGTTCTTTTCGTCTCGGCCCCCGGTGATAAACAGCTTGTTGTTGCAAGGAGAAATCCCACAGCTGGCTCTCTCATGGGTGAACTGAGTCACCAGACACCATGTGTCTTCCTGGGGGCTGTAGGAGTAGAGAGCTTTCATTGCCCCACCTGCAGAAGAAATGGATATCGTGGTCATTCCTGTCAGAGATTTTAATTAAACCACCCATTTCAACAAGGCTCCATTTCTGACATTCATTAAGAATGATTTATGCCCCAAAGCTAAGAAAGAAACAAAGTCACAGGATGCTTCATTGTTTTGAAAGCCAGTTCCGCAGAAGGCCACTTATTGTTCATAAGGCTGTGGAATTCAAGGCCAAAACAAACTGCTGTGGTCATGCGGTGTGACCACAGTGCACCCAGCGACCGAGCTCTCTCATACCTGCTGCTTCAGCTAAGGACACAACTTCAGAAAAATGAAAGAGCTTTGATCATGAAGGACTAGGCAGGGTAGGTTGTCACTGTGAGAAATGGGTACGTGATTTTTTTCACCAACTTCTCTAACTTCAGTGTCCATCTGTCCATCAAACCTCCTTTCACCTGGAGCTGTTTCCAGAAGCCCCTTGCTCGTTCAGGGGTTTGTCAGACTGATCTTCTTATGGTTATGCTGAACAGAGAGTGATCTTGAGTTTCTCCATGTTTCCCAAATCTGCAGTCATTCTTGAAACCTTTTGTGCACCCTGAGGTTGGACTCGAAGATCTCCAAGGTCCCTTCCAACCCTTGACACCCCATGATACCTTTCCCCAACTCTGCAGGGTCCTTTTCTCTTGAGAAATGGTCAGCACCTCCATACTTAAGACAGGCTAGGGAAATATATTCCCTCCTGAGTGTAACAGCAGCTAAATGGTTCTTCTTCTGAAATTAGCAGGGACTGGATGTGTCTTCTTATAGCAGCTGTATAGAATATACAGAAATGGGGAAACCTTGAAGCTGTGGTCTTACTGATGAGCTGCAGCAGTGCCTGGGATCCTACCTGCTGGCAAAGCGAGCGTTTGTCTACTGTAGGTATAATAAGTGCTGGTTTTGACAACACTAGTCAAATACTTGAGGGATGATAGAGTCACTGTGAGGTGGCTTTGAGTTTTATTTCCCAGTTGGAGCAGACTGAAAACATACACGTTGTTAGTTACAGTGATTCATCTGGCAGTTGCTAATTCATCAGTCTGGGTAATTTGATTGCTTTGGGTGCGGGAACCAAATGCTCTTTTATCTGTTAAACTTCAGGTGGGGCTGATTTCTACCCATTTGTTTCTCAGATAGCTAAACAATAGGTGTACTGGTGGATGGTCCTAGCTGAAAGATGCTGAATGGATGTAACTGGAGCATCCTGTCAGGCTTTATGAGGACTTAGATCAGCTAGCCCATAAGTCATGCCCATAAGTCATGCCTTCTGCTCTCTGTCATCCTGTACAAAACGGGTGAGGTCAATCCCCGTGCTGAGGAGAAGCTCGAGGGATTTACATAGGTACAAGGTGCATGTGTATGTGTTCTATACGAGCCCACAGGCAGATTGCAAACTTCCCTTCAGAACACTGTTTATTCTTTGGTGATCCTCTGGCTCTCTGCCAGCCCTCAGCACCATGTCGATGATACTGCGGGTGAGAAACTTTCTGCAGCAAGACTGAGAGAGGGAGGGGGACCTTTTCAGAGCTCCTCTTTTAGAAACTAATGTTCCTCTTTCCTTCTTCTGGTTTTTCCAGCACCATCTGCAAGCTCCCTTCTCCCTCCACACTTCAGCTCACCACCTTTAAACTCTTGCTCTTTCATCTTTGCTTCCAGTTCTGGCAGTTGACTGAATTAACCCCAGGCAAGATTTAGTCTGGAGTCATTGGGTATGAGTGGCTCTGCTCCTGATGCTCATATCCCTGCATAAATCCTTTATGCAGTGGGCTGTGTAATGCCCCTGGAGAGGAGAGGGGATGTGATGTAGCTATGACATCATGCCCTTGCCACTATGAACCCACCTTTGGATGGCTTTAGATTGTCTCTGGGCTAACTCCAGCTTTCCAAGCTACCTACCACACCAACAGGGAGTTTGACTTGGTAACTCTTTGTGAATGTGCTGGATTCCCACCCCTCACTAAGCTGAGTGGGAAGAGCCATCTGACCATTTGATTGTTCTCCACAGAGTTTCTGGGTGAAACTAACACACAGAAACAAGCCCTGCTGTGTCCAGACAAGAATCAGAGAATTGGGAAGGCTGGAAACAACCTTCAAGATCACCAAGTCCAACTGTCTACTAAATATTATCAGGACCACTAAACCATGTCCTCAGGTGCCACATCTGGATGTTTTCTGAGCCCCTCCAGGGATGGTGACTCCACCCCCTCCCT